>JANIJG010008848.1:0-30361 GCA_024611175.1 Megaceryle torquata | reverse complement strand
CCTGACCACCGCAACCACTTACCCCGAAGTGCTCAGCACGAAGTTCTCCTGTCTGACAGCTCCTCCTGCGCCGCTCGCGGGCAGGGTGAACCGGTGAGACGCCTCCTGCTCAAGAGAGGACACAGTGAGTGCTGGAGCACCCAGTGCTGTCCAGCGCAGCACACACCAGGAACAAAGACAAGTCAAGAGCAGAAACACAGATGCCAGCAAGCAGCCGAACACAGAATGGTCACCTTTGCAAGCCTCCCAAAACTCATCTAGCGAGCACATGGATTTTCCCTCATCTCCTGCAGAGCAGGTCAGTCCACGAGAAGGCTCAGTCCATGTAGTTCATAGCAAAAGGTGCTGGAAATCCCACACTCCAGCTCCCTGCCTGAGAGCCAGGCAAGATGGGCAGAGCCCAGAGGGGTTGCCAAGCTGCTGACAGCAGGAGCAGCTCTCCACAGAGCCTGGCCCCGCACACCCACAGGCACTGCCACGCTGCCCCATCCTCAGAGCACTCGCTGCCCTGAGCTGCACAGCGCAAGCACCGCCAGTCCCTCACCCATGTGGGAAACCTGGAGTGAAACCCAGCTGTCCTGACTGGTTATAAAAGCCTGTGACTGTCCTTTAATCACACCTCACCCTTAAAGCTACAACAAATTCTTCAAAACGTATACTATATAGATAGATATTGCAGGTTACTGTCACCTGCTGCTGAGCTATATCCTGGGGCAGCACTATGGCACTTCTACCTTCTTTGGCACCCACTCATCTCCACATTTTTGCCCCTGCTCTTGCATCACCCACTAATGCCCACCCATACCTCCTAGCCTTAAGGGGTTGGGAGTCTTGAAATCCCACTTAGCAGGAAAGCAGTGAACTCTCACGCACACAAGCCCCTTTGGCCAGTTCACCCCCCAGCAGCTCACACTCATGCTAGCAAAAGGTTCAACTGAACATTTCACACCTCTGAGAGGAGCAGGGATCAGAAGAGAGGTGGGTGTATCAAGGGAAGGCTGATTTTGAATGAGGAGAGTGCATGCTACTAATTACTGCACAAGTAGTAGCTTGCTGTGCTCCTTTCCAACATCACATGACAGTTACAGGCAGACCCAGATTCTGTGTTTCAAAAAATACTCATACGACAGGCAAATGGCAGAGAGGTCCAGCTGCCTCCACATGCCTTTTCAAAGCAGGTCTCTCAGCAAAGAGGGTAAAGCACAGAGCAATTTAGGGGAAATCAGCTTCACTGCGAGTCCTTGAGGCCAGAGGGCAAGCAAACTCTTGGGACAGCACTGGATATGTGCGATGGACCTTCTGTGCATCCTCTGCCAAAAATTTTTTCCTGTAGGGGAAATCTACCCCCATTCGTCACATGGGAGAGCAAACTCATACACAGGCAGCAGATGAAGCAAATTAACCTTACCTTCAAAATATCCTGCAGCTGTTTCAAAACAGCATGGACCTCCTCTTGTAAAAGCCATTTAAATTCTTCCTCCTACGTTATGTGGAAAGACAGCAATGGAATCAAAAGTCAAACACTGGAAGTAAATCTCTCAGACACATTATTTAAGTTTTAAGTATACTGCTATATCCATACTGTTTAGTTCACATGCTTTCTTCCTGATTTGTTGTAAGGCCTCACTCTTCACCTCTCTGTCCCAGCCAAATGAATTGTCCTCATTCTTATTCTGACTTTGTTTAACAAAGCAGTATTCTTTCAGATCACTGTACCAATAATCACAGAATTCGGAAAGAACAGGCAGCAAGGAATGTGAATTTCAGAGAAGTACAGATCCTGCTGCTTCAAAATCTGGGGCCTCTTTTTAAGCTGCTGGGGGTGGGGGGCTGATCTTGGCTGGCTGGCTGCCAGACACCCACCCAGCCTCTCCCACTCCCCCTCCTTAACAGGATAGTGAGAAGAAATAAAATGAAAGGCTCATGGGTTGAGATAAAGACTGGGAGATCCCTTACCAATTACAGTCACAGCAAACCAGACTCAGCTTATGGACAAATTTGTGGCCAATTGTATGGTGAAAAACAAATAAAGACATTAAAATGCTCCTCCTTCCCTCCCAGTGTCATTTTATCAAGCAATGGCTGCCTAAAAATACAGCAAACTAAACTGAAAGAAAAGTGGGTAGGGGGACAGCAAGGCTGAGGACTCCAACTCACTTGGGCAAATTCAGTACCAAGTTCAGATCTGATGACACGCCACCTCAGGCCTTGATCAATCGTCTGTTACAGAGAAGTCTGTATAAGACGGATCCTCAAAGCACTGCTAAGCATTCCTGTTAAACCACCAAGACTGCACACAGATCACCAGAGAAGTGAGGACAGAAGCAAGCAAGGCACAAAGAAGAGCCTGACACTACCTTGAAAGAGAGGAGAAATTTTCCATATTTAAAGTACTGGAAGGGAATAAACTGAGTGGGTTGCCCACAGAAAGACTAGAAGAATGTAGTCAACTCAAAAATTTAAGCCTATGATTTCTCTGCTATACAGTTCCTGTTCACCATGAGAAATGCAAAATAACTCACCATGTGTCATCACCTTATGCAAGAGTTATCTGAACAGAGCAGGAGGGCAGTTTTGTTTCAGCAAACATTCACCCAAAGCAGGTGCACACAACAGACCCTGGTAGGATTCTCTGTTATCCTTCAAACCAGTGTGACTTTGACCCTTTAATCCTGATTTGGGTTTCTAGGCATCATATTGACATACTGGATTCCTTGCTTTTTCACTGCCTGTAACACTCGCTCTCCTCCCGATTCCCAAAGGAACAGGAATCACGTAGGTAAAGCAGCTGCCGTTAGTGCCTCCACCACCCCACTACCGTGACTTCAAATCATCACTGGTGTCTTTCATGGCCCCAGCAATAGCAAAAGATCTTCCCGTCGCAGCATTAATTTCAGACTAAGTCAAGTTTATTCCCTATGTCTGCCCACTACACATCTGTGTGCCAGAGCAATGCCAGGCACAGCGTTCCAAACCACATTACATTTAGAAAAATCTGTTTTTCCTATGCTGCTTTCCACCCGGCCTGGCTGCATCTCCCCAGCTAGCAAGTTTTCACTACTTCTTGCAGGTGATGTCCCCAGAAATGCCTGCAACATCAGCGTTCCTACTTTTATCAAGTCAACAAGGCAACTTTGACCTGTCTGCTTAACTATTTGCTAGGTCTGCTCTTCCATTAAGTGTTAGAGTGACTATAAAAACCCAAGGTCACCTGACTAACGAGGTGTTTCGTTGTTTACCGTAAGCAGGACTCGCCTCCCGCACTCACCTGTCACCGGAACCACCCCCGTCCTGCTCAGAGGAAGAACGCGAGTGGAGACCATTAAAGCTGCTAAAAGGGTTATCTGCAGGAGACCACGGCCTGGTGGCTGCCGCGGGTCTACGGGAAGCACGACAACGGAGCCCGGGGCCCGCGCGAAAACCTGTCCCAGCCGGGCACCGAGGCAGCGCCCCTGGGGCCCGCCACGGCCGCCGGAGCCCCTGCCCCATGGCCACGCACAGCGAGCAGGCGGCCCCCCCCGAGCGCCAGCGGCACGGCCCGTAATGGCACGACCGCCGCCCGGGGACATTCAGGACGTGCGGCTCCCCACCCAGGCTCCTCTGAGCTGCGGGGGTCCCGGCAGGGCCGCCACCGCCCAAGGCCAGGCCTCGGCCGCTCACAGGTTGCCACGACAACGGCAAGGCCTCCACCCGCTTCGCCCTTCCCGACTCACCAACACCCCCCGCTCCGCCGCGCTCGCCATCGCCGCCGCCATCGCCGCCGCCAGCCCGTCATGCGCCCACCCCCATTGGCTACCACACGGCCCTCAGCCCGCCCACAACGCCCCGGCTCTGCCTGGCAACGAGGCCGAGGCAGAGCCCGATTGGGCAACACCCGCCCCGGCTCCCCAATCGAGGCGCGACGCCAGGCGGGGGGACCCGACCGAGGACGGGGGGCGGTGTCCCAGGGGGACCCAGCTCCGCGGAGGATCGGCCTTGTTCATCGGCTGGGGACCCTGCTCCCTCGCTTTCTGCGGCGCTTTTAAGCACAGCGCTAAGACGCTTTTTCCCCCTTAGTTCACCTGCTACAATTCATTCTAACTAGAGCACACCTGTAATCAGTACCCCTTCCTTATGCCTCCAGCCTCTGCCTGCATCGCCAAAAAACCATATTCTGGAGCTTTAAAACACTTCAGTTAAGGGATCCGAGTTAATGCTCCCAAGACTTAGCACTCCGAACCCCCCAAAAGCTTGAAGGATGGAAACTCCCAGCCAGGGGGGTACCAGGCTCCCAACACTTCAGTAACACAATAAGTGTAAACACCCAAAAAGTTCCTGGACATCTACCTCTCAGCATTCTAACCTTCATCAGCCTCTCTGCCCAGACAGAAGCAGCCTGCAGAGACTAGAATTCATCCAATTCCATCCCTCGTGGTGCCTCACTGACAAGATCAGGCTTCTGCAATGACCACCGTGGTCTCCGGCATGCCCCTGGCTTTCAAGTCACTCCAATTTTTGAATGTTTTGAACACCACACGTGTTTCTTTAATGCCACCATACAGCTTTGATGGGCTTTAGAAACTGTCACAAGAAGGCTGCGTTACCAAGAAAGGTTTTTATTCTTTTTGCCAGTAGCTTTGTTAATTGCACAAAAAAAAAAAATCCCAACTTATTTTGCCATTTAAACATTTTCACACATCCTATTCTGAATGACAAACGTTAATTAAAAACAAGGCAAAAAAATTCACAACCTTAATTAACTATAGGATCTCTAATTGAGGAAAAAAAAAGAACTGCTTTTGTTACAAGCTTTTCACAAGTGTCACATTTTCTCTTTAAAAAGGAGGGAGTCAAAAAAAGCAAATTGCTAAAACAGAAATCCTCATAAAAAGGAACTTTACAGAATTGTCAACAATATTAAGACAACATTGACTAGCCAGTTTTATTAGAGCATCTCTCAATCCACAGCTTCCCCTCCTTACCCCCCTCCCCCCAAAAGCCTCAGGCCTAGGAACAGATTTAGATCCATGTTCAGAGGCTAGACATAAATACACAAGAATTTGAGCGAGATTGACATGAGTCAATCTCAAACAGCATCTGAAACGGGTTTTCACCTTTTCCATCCCTACTCCTCACTTCACATCCACTTCAGAGCTCTCAGTCTCCTGCTGCTCCTCCCTGGCCTATCTGTGATTGTACAGCTGGCTGGGCTGCTGTGCTGCTCCCTCCAGCCACTCTGCATCCACCTGCCCTGCCAGAAAGCTGCAGTCAGACTTTTTCCCAGGATAAATTAGTGTGCAACTAGTCTGCACCTGCCACTCTCAAATAATCTCCATTTTGAGAACTACAGTATTTCTTTCTGGAAAAGAAAACCTGCAGCTGTGACTTGCCTAGGGAGTGGTTTTCTCTCTAACAAACTGTTCTTTGAACTCCCTGTGAAATATGTCACAGGACTTGAGAGCTCCTTCTGTATTCTTGCTTTATCCAGAGGCACCACAAAGTAAAAAGGGAGGGAGATCCCACATCACTTTTGCTCAGACTCATTCACTCTGGCTCAAGAGACCTCTGCACGGACAGGTCAAGGACACTGCTGCACTGGCTCAGCACAGTTCCACTCCCAACTGGACCCAAGACAGTACCTCCCCCTTCCTCCCAAAAGATTTTACAACTACAATACCTGTGGTCTTATCTCCTGCCCCCAAAACCACAATTACCCTCAGATGCCCTCAAACACACAGATCACTTAAGTGATTTCTTAACTGCAGCATGTTCAGCCAAGGACTTCTGATGCTAATAGCCGAGTTCTTCCGGATGGGGGAAGCACAAGTGTGTCAAAAGCAGGCTAATGGCTGGTTATCCCGGGTAGTTACATGTGCCTTTAATATGAATATCTACATGCAGGATGACAGCTGCACTGCCAAAGAAACACGTATGTGTAAGCAGTACTGTTCACATATACCACTGACAAAGGGCAAAGTGATGTCTGAGATCTACCACTAGATGTTCACTACAGGACATAATGCGCAACACAATATTAGCCCACAAATAAGGGATCACAGGAAGTGAAATAGTCAACAAAGTAACGTTAACAGCATTAGGTATTTGATGGTGTGATTCGTAATGAGTGTCTGACACGTCCTCTGTTTCTTAATAAGGTGCCCCTGAACCATAAGCACGCACTGCACAAAGCAGGATTGGCAAGAAATCCTAACCCACAAGAAAGTTTCTCTACGCAGCCATTAAGTTCCTAGAAAAAGAAGATGGTGGGAGGAGCGGACCTCACAGATTTAAAGGAACATGGTCTAATTTGAGTTTGCTTTCTTTCCTTTCAGAATCCCAACCCAAGGGAGCAGACTGTGCCACTGAGAAGGGACTTTGGCCAATAAAGTTTCTTACTGGCATTTTACTAACTCTCCAATCTAAACCGCAAGAACCTTCCTAAAAGGCTAATACTGAGAACAATTTAAAACCAAACCAAAACACCATGCTCTGTGCATTTTTAGAGAAACAGGCATCCTCTGCACTTTGGATTGCTCTGCTATCAACATTGAGAGCATCTCTGCTCTCTAGCCTTGGCATCTACCATTCAAATCGCAGATTTCTAGATTAAAGCTCAGCAGTGGTCTTAGCCTCCCGTTTTATTTACTAGTCTTTCTACAAGTTGGTCTCTGGCCACAAGCAGAGTTACAGGTACAGGGAAGTCTCATGCTGTGCTAGTGTTGTACCCAGAGTAGTAACACTAAGAACACGTATGGAAAATTCAACATGTATAAAGATCACTAACCAGTACACAAAAATATCCCTGTGAGGTAGGTAATCATCACCCACCTTCAAAGATGGGCAAACAGGCTAAGAGATATAATGTTCATGCAAAGGCCAGAGAGAGCACGTGGAAAGGAGCTCAGGATTCTCGATCTCTTGGCTCTACGATCATTCTTCTCATCCCTT
Organism: Megaceryle torquata; assembly: GCA_024611175.1. Classification (NCBI taxonomy): domain Eukaryota; kingdom Metazoa; phylum Chordata; class Aves; order Coraciiformes; family Cerylidae; genus Megaceryle; species Megaceryle torquata. Next base: position 23,434 of record JANIJG010008848.1, on the reverse strand, counting down.
TCAGACTTACCACTCTGCTTGTGACACTGCTACAATCCACCTTTACCTTTATAATTATTGACAAGGGTTAAAAAATAAAAGGCAGGAAGAAGTAAAGCAACATAAGCTAAGACCAGGAGCAACCCTAAGGTTTATTCCTTCCCCAAATAAAATATTCCTGGCCCAGTTTTAGGCTGTTGCAAGTTTCCATACAAACGTGTTGATCTCCGGCGCTGTTTGTGGGATGGGCAGCTGCGATTAGACTTCTAGGAGGCTCATTTACACTGGCATTCTCTCATTTTCAGTAAGGTTTGTGTTCCCTAAGCTATAGTTGTCTGTACAGGGGAAGACATGGATGCAATCTGTTGTTCTTAACAGTACAAGGAATTCCTCCATCAAGGTGCTGGGAAGGTGGAAGATTAAAAAGAAACAGAATCAAGACAGTGTTGCATGCAACCTCATTACCTTCTGGAACTGCCTTTCTCCTCCATGGGAGGTGCTTTGTTCTCTAACAGTGGCCAATTAACTGGAATACTCCTCACCTTACTTGGGACCAAGGACTTTAGTGATATTCACAGGTAGATGGGATGTATGTCACCTGTCCCCTTGATGCAGACAGTCCACACACGCATTATTTCACAGCAAAGGAGAAAAGAGACCGTTAGAAACAGCATCTTGGACAAGCATACAAAGAGGAAAATAAAAGCAGCCAAGCAGCAGATTTCTGGCAGAGTTGCCTCAGAGCTCTTGAACAAGCCGCCACTGTTCTGTTCCATGACTGTCAGTGCATGGCATGGATTTTTCTAATTAGACTGCAACAATCCGAGCCCTCTCCTCCCCCCCTTCTGCCATCAGGGGAAGGCTCACCGCAGCAGCTGCCTCCGTGGCAGATCTCAAAGTCTGTTTATAAAAGGAAATGGAGAGACAGAGATGGACTGGTCCAGAGTTAAAACCCAGTATCATAATAATATTAATCAATAATCATAGTATTAACAGTAAGAACGGTGCAGCCTAGTGGATGTAGGCCCTGTACACTGCAGACATGTCGTTGTCCGACTGGTCCAATGCTTTTGCTCGTTTATAGACCTAGAGAAGAGAAATTAGAAAAGGATCAGTGCCCACTCTTGTGCAAAGCCTTTCCCCAGCAGAAAAATTACTTTGCTGACCATTGCAAACCAGAGAACTGCAATAGTATGTCAAGTAATTAGAGCAGCGCAGATCAGGGCTTGTTGAGGCCATCTGTGTTTACTGATGTGACATTCCAAGGGCTTCTACAGACCAAAAAAAAAAACCCACCATCCAATTCCATCCTTGTCAAAAATCACTGTTCCCTTGTCTTAAAGGTGACATAATTCTTACATTTTTGTCTCTGACAAATTGCTCTATTGAGGAAATGTTGAGTAACACATATCTGACCATCAAACTACTCTTACCTCATTGGCAGCAGCTGCCATGGGAGTGGGGTGGTTGACAGAATCGCCCAATGCAATAGCTAATCTAAGATCCTTCTGTATGTATTTCAGGTAGAAATCAGGTTTAAAGTTTCCTTGCAAGATATCTGTTGAGAAGAACGAATGCAAAAAGTGAGCATGACAAAAGTAAATCAAGCCCTACAGTGCAAGGGCATGCAACTCAACATCAAACTTCCCCTTTCCATGCTGGTCACCAGGAATACTGCTTTTAGCTCTTCTGTTTCTCTGCTCTCTATCTTCATCTGGCCACAACAGATAATGTCATTATCACCCACTGGCAAAGTGAGCTCAGATTTCTAAGCAGCTTGCCCTCCATTTCACTTACTACCCTAACCCAAGAAAACCTGCACTGTGAACTCAAGTCTTAAGCAGACAGTAAACAATGCAGAGCTAGGGGGGGGATTCTCAGAAGCCCCGACTATGAAGGGGAAGGAATGGAACTCAGCTCTTCATTTCCAGAATGCTTAAAATACCCAGAGGCCCAGGCTGATGAAGATGTGACATTTATTTTCTCCCTTCTGCCATTATCTGAAATGCTGCTAGTTTGTGTCAAATGTCCTACAATAAAACAAAGTAAGAGAACTTTACTTTGGCACTTCTGGTCCAGGAAGATGCTGGCAAGTTGTCCCTGATTGAGGATATCCAGAAGGGTCTGCTGGGACTGGCCAGTCACTTGAGCCAAAGTCAGTCCTTCTGCTATCGTTGCCATGAAGCTGCCTTGGACCATGTTCACAATCAGCATCATCTTGGCAGCATTGCCTACTTCACCTGGGAGTGAGACATACCATTGGCCATCCCTACAGAAGAGATACAGCAGCCTTGCTCCCCCATCCCACACAATATTAACACTACCAGACTCTTCATATCAAGCACTTGGCAGCTCTCCCTTCCCCTGAATGGCTTCATAAGCAAGCACACTGTTTCCCAAGCACTTGAAGGAAGGGAGAAATCATAACAAAGTATGATTTAAAACACAAAACATCACAAATCCTCCAAAATGAGCCAATATTCTAAAAAAGAAAGCTTAAGCTTGAGGCTCTGAAACTGGCCAAGTTCCAGAAGAGCAGGCCAATTTCCCATACTGCCCAAGGAGACAAGAAACAGATGACACGTATGCCTCCGACTCCTTGCTGGAATTTCCAGTCCTTGCTCTAAGAAACTCCTATCAGGCCCTTTGTGTTTCAATTACCTAGAAAAAAAGAGGTCTTCCCCATCGCTTGGAAACAGCTACTGCAGTCCTCGTATAAACCCCTGTCCCCAGCTGCCAGGATCACAAGCATCCCATCATTAGATAGCTGCTGATTTCCTGAGACCGGTGCTTCCAAAAAGCGACCTCCCCGGGACACTATCACCTGGAAGAAGAGCAAGGCTGGTTAGCTGTGCACGAACAGCACACATTGATGCTGAGAAGGCAGACAGCAAGAACACTGTTTAGGGCATTCTCATCCCTGAGAACAGAATCTTAAAGAATAAAAAGCTCAGACATATAATTACAAGGGGAAAGCACAGAAATCTCGGAAGACTGACTGTTATATATTCCCCTCCTTTTCCCCAAGGAGGAAATGCCTTTGAGAGATTTCTTCAGCCAGAGGTTTACTAATATGTACCACTCTTCATTCTCCAAGTTCACGTTACACACTACAGAATCACTAATATGTCTGCTTAAAACTTCACCAAAACTAGCTGCCCTTCCCATGCAAGGACACACGCTGCCTTTAGGGCAGAGGATAACACGATGGCAAGGAGGAAATCAAAGATATCATACCAGAAATAATTGGAACACTTCTAAAGGAATTCTCTCTGTAATATTTCTACAAAAATGAAACATGAAGACATTCTTTTTTTCCCTAACCACAACATTTCAAATAAGCAGATTGTGCATTTTATCAATTTATGTACCGGATTTAATCCTGACATCACTTTCTCCTCCAGTTTGCTACAGAATACCCATCTGGCTATAAAATACTTCATCAGGGATCAAAACTTGGCTGGCTATTCACATCAGTGCCAGCTAACAGCCCTACCAAATCTACAGGCTTTGCTGTTATCACCAGGGAACATCTCAACCAACTTTTTTGCTGGTCAAGATATGACAGTTTGTCTTATTTGCCTGGGACTTGAGTATCTCCTACAAGTAGCCCAAAAAATCTTCAGAAGCATCTTTATTATCAACAGCTTACTTTCCAAAACAACAAGAACTGCAGTACTGCTGCTGAATGACAGGTGTTAGAAGTTCAGTTCAATGTGATTACCTGGGCCAACTCTGTGACTGTATCTGCATCCACAGTGGACATATCCACGTAACACTTCCCTGGGCGAATCCCCTGCAACACTCCACTTGGACCAAGTACCAGCTGTGGGGAAGAGGAGAGCGGTAAAGCAATAGGGTGTCTGCAAAGGAACTCCAATCCTTCAGGACAGCAGTTCAAGCAAGCCTGGCACTGCAGCAGAAGACTCCTAGGATATCAAAACCTACCCCTTGGAGGTTTTGGTTTTTTTTTTCTAAGTATGATTTTTGTTGGGACATTTATTTTTACATAGCTATGCTGCCCAGCATCTACAATGACCCAGGCTACCATGATTAGTAGGAATCAGAACTGGTATTCAGTGACTGTATCTTGTAGTCTAGCTGGTGGAGGAAAAATAAGAGCTAATCCTTACATCCTTTGCTGCTTTTGGATCTGATACACAGGCAAAGGTGATGTCACAGGTGGAGACGACTTCAGCAGGGGTTCTTCCCAGCCGTGCCCCCTCCTGGATGAACAAATCACACTGCAAAAGTCACAAATCCAAATGTAAGAAAAGTAAGTACAGAGCAAATAGGTTCTCTAGCATTTTGCTGAAACTGTGCTGCTAGACCCAACTCAGAAAGAGTAAGGCATAGTAATGACATAGCAACTGGGTTGTCTTCTGTTGGTTTGTCCACACCCACAAGAGGCACTTTTGCAGCTTTTCCAAAATCCCAAGTGAAGAACTTCAAAAGAAAGACACAGGAAAAGAGAATGCTTAGGTGAAATGAAAAGGGATTGAATGTTGTGGGTTTTGGAGGAGAGATGACAGGAGGGGAAAAAAAAAAAAGTAAACAGACATAGCAAAAGGTTCTACTGGACAGTAAACAGGAATATGCAGAGGTGAGACTGATGTTTTAGTGGGCTCCTGCTTCAAAATCTTGCCTTTTTCTTACCCTATCCCTTCATACCCTGCATGTTTTGCAGAGAAAAAAAAATTTTTTTAATCCCTTTTAACAAAAGTAACCACAGTGCCCTTCTTGCCTTTGATCTTCCACAGCATCATCTGACTACCACACCTCCCCCAGTTACCTACTTTTCCTCCTCCACTATAAATAATAATGCTGGCTAGACTGTAACTATAATATAAGCACCATTTTCACTTCAAATACCCCATAAAACCCCTCTCATCATCGTCTTATGACACAGCAGGTTTTCAACAAAACCTTTGTTACTGCAGCACAAACAGCACTATGGATGTGTAGATGAAGCTCTGGTCAAGCAGCACATCTTACCACACCACTCCAAGCATCAACTCTCCAGCACTTGGTCTTTTTGTGCAGCTCCATGACACAATGACTTGGCTATTTACATCAGCAGTATTTCCAGGGGCACTTTACACTGTGCTCCTCGCCAAAGAGACAAGGTTGTGAATTTGTTGGCAACTCTCTCACATTGTACAAAATGGCAATGTGGGTTGGGGACCGTTCACAGAGTGACCATACTAGCAGACTACAACTTCATCTAGTCAACAGTGGCCAGCAACAAGCACACAGGGAATAACAAAATCTGGCAAGAATATACTTGTGTTTCTTTGGCATCCTCTCCCAGACACCACTGATCAGTGACTCCAGGCCTCTCTGAGCTAGAGGCGGTAACTACACATCTAGAAATACCTGTCACCTGTACAACAGAGTCCATCACTTTCTCTTAACCTTTCACCTGTGCCTTAAGCACATGCCTACCTTCTCAGCAGTCCGGTTCCAGACAGTGACAGTGTGACCCATCTTCAGTAAGTTGGAGACAATGCCACTTCCCATCAAGCCAAGTCCCAGAAATCCTATCCTGAGGGGAAGAGAGAAACACCGATGCAACAGCAAGCAACTGGTGTCAGCCTCTCATGGTCTTGTAAATGATGATCAAAGCCTGAAGCATTACACCAGCTAAAACACCCCCAAACTACAACAAAAGCCAAACATGTTCCACTGCAGCCACAGCTGGAATGGGCAGCTACTGAACTTTAAAGGCAAGCTAGTGTTTGCTTTGCTTATCAAGTATTCCTGAATTTCCTGAAGAAACTCTTTAGTCTGCCTCAGAAGACTACCTAAGTATTACATTTTTGGGGTGGTTTTTTTTTTTTGATTGGGGTTTTTTTGGGGTTGGGGTGTATTTGGCATTTTGTCTTATTAAATTTGCTACTCTTGTGCTTTCTGTTGCTACCCATTGTCTTATTGAAGATAGAGAATATTCAGAGATCAGCACGTGCTTCTCTAGTTTTCCGATTTTTAAACTAAGTCACATGTACAATGACTTGCTTATACTATTGAACGATGCATTACGATCTTTATTAAAATAAAACCCAGTAAGGACTAAAGGGCTAAGCATCACACACACACCAAAGACCTCGTCACTGCCCCACAGCTGTGATTTTGGACTGACACAGAAGGGAAGTAATAGACCATTACAGGTCATCGTGAGCAGCAATACAATAGTCCCAGATACCAGCTGCCCTCCCCCTTGCTGCTCCCTACCACCCCCATCCCCTCAAAGCTGGCAAGAGCTTTATCCCTCCCTCCAAGAAAAAGATGACATGCTAACAAGTTTCATCCCTACAGTTACCTGCCACGGGAATTCCTTTGCAGTCATTGCTGCGAGAATCCTTTCACACACAGTGCAGCCAGTTTCATACCAAACCCACAATTCTAGTTGTACATTCTGAAGTGCTCAGTCACACCCCCAATGTAACTTCACAATGAAATCTGCCTGGCAGTTCCCCGGTTAATTCTTCAGAATCGGACACACTGCAGATGTGCTGTGGCTTTTGCAAGCCACCCGCACTCTCCCACCTAGCCACTCTGCCTTTTGTTAGAGCAAACTAATTTAGCTAAGTCAGAACAAGTCATCGTAGGCTCCTTAAATGCCCAAACTAGGTCCACCTATTTTCAGGTCTCTAAAACGGAAGAGATATTCTTTCTCTCCCAATCCACCTCTGAGCCACGCTTTCCTGCAAGACTGTTTTACCTGAACAGCTTCATTGTTATTTTGGTTCTCCTGGAGTACAGTTGAGAACTGACATCCCATGAGAACGACCCCAACGGCAAAAGAGCGAGCTGCGGCCTGAACTCAGTTTGAACAAAGCGGAAGTTACAGAGTGAAACAGGAAGCTCAAGTTAGGCTTCTCTCACTCTAGAAAGGAGAAGGGGGGATGTTACAAGAAACCAGAAAGCTCACGTGCTACACAGCAAAGCTCCTGTGCTGGGGGAGAACACGCCTCCCTCCCTCTTCCTCTTGTCTTCTACATGCTCAGGAGATGATTAAATAACCCCAGTCAACTGCCAGGCACTCCTGGAGAAAGATACCCTTTTATCTTTCTGCCTCACACAGCACTCAGAATACGGCTACTTAATGTTCTGCCTACAGGAAATGGGCAACTGCAGAAACACCCTGAATTGCAAATGTATCCAGTCCAAACCTTATTCTGAATTTTTCTACTGTACAGTCCCTTTTTGCCTTTAGCTGGCTGCCTCCCTCCCCTCCCTGACCCCCAAATCAGAGTTTCACACAAGGACAGAGAAGATCTGCGGTTAGAGGGAAACGTTAGGTTTATTTATTCTCAGTGACAAGCTGGATAATGGCTGCATGTATGAGCTGGGAAGGAGAAAAAGGAAGAGAAATGGCTGAAGTGCATTGGAGATCTTACTTTTTGTCTGTAGGCGTGATACTGCCATTGAGGGCTGTAGTGCCGGGTGCGTGTGGGGGGGGGGGTCTCGTTTCTTGGGGGGGGGGAGGGGGGAGGGGGCAGGGGGAAAAGAGGGGGGGGAAAAATAACAAATACAGTGTACGGCTCTGGAAGAACTGCAAGTCCTCTTCATAAGGAAAATCCATCAAAACCAAGATTTGCCTTACCTCTTCACAAACCTTCAGCTTCTTGGTGATGGCTTGGTAACAGACAGCTGGCTGTATAGAAAAGACAAAGTATTCAGGGGACAGACAGTGCTGATTTGCTCTGCTGAGCAAACAGACCATATCCTTGTTACACAGAAACAGGCACCTCACCCGCCCACCACCATCTGCAAAGAAGGAAAGCTCTCAGGCTTACTTCAAAGGAAGAAAATAAAAACAAAAAGCTATTGCAACATACTAAGCTCTTCCTTTCCCCACCCTGCCCCAGCAATTCAGTCTGTCTTCTTATACAGGTACTACACAACCTCCCTTCTGTAGTTCACGTAACAGGCTCCTCTAGAGGCAAGGATCCAAGGCATCCCTGCTCTAACATTTGGTCCAAAAAACCAGAGCTCTCTCTAAAGCCTGCCATAGGGCACCTTGCCTCCTGTCTATGCTCAGTATTGCAAAACAACTGTGGAAGCAAAGCCTTCTTGTTAGTGTAAGAAGGCACGTAGCTTTCAACAGATGTTCATGTGAAGGCTGCTCCTTCCCATGCTGCTTATTGTGAGATTGTCTAGATTAAAACTGTTAGCTTCCTTCTGGCTCTGCCCAGATTCTCAGCTAGATATACATCTTTTGTCATTTGATTTGGTCTTTCTTTTCCCTTCCTATGTTCATTGCTGAAGATAAAATCCTGCAAGGCTTCTAAATCCCTGGAGATAAACTAGCTGTATTTTACATGGAAGTTTTCTGGCCCTGGAACTTCTCCTGCCATATTCAGTTAATTGACAGCTTCATCTAGATGAAGGAACTGGTAGGACAACCAAAGAAAATCAAACAACAGGGTTTTAAAACAGAAAAACAGCTTTTCCTACTCTTCAGTGTTCAATCTACAGAATTTTCTACAACAAAATCCTCATGATTGATAATCTTTAAGTTATTCTCTATACTGAATGCTAAATCATTTTAAACCTTAAGGTTAGGAAGTAACTGAACTACAACATTGCATATGACAATCTAATTGCCACTAGCCCCCAAAGAACAAAATTTCAGAGCCCTTTACACATTCTCCTTGCACTTAGTCCCAGCAAAGGGCAGGATGCCAAGCTAGACAGACCAGCAGAATGATTCTGCCTGCCAAATCCTCACCTTCTCTGTTTGACTCAGCAGGAAGTGATGAAAGTGTGGATCACTGTCCTTCACAGGCTACAAAAAGAGAAAGTACAGGCTCAAAAACATTCCCAGAGAGTCACTGAGCAACCACAGCACACTGTTCTCCTGAGCTGCATGAGAACATGGCTTAATGCGGAAAATATCAAATGTATCAGCTGTATCAAGCAGTCTGTTTCAATTTAGCAGTTTACATTGTGTTTCATTCTCAAAACCAAAGCCATTCAAGCCAAATTCCTCATTTTTGGACATCTGTAGGAAAATCAAAGAACATGAGACGAGATCTCGTATCCTGCTCTTTCTTCTTCCCAAGAAAATGAAAACACTGCCAGGACCTCCTTAAAACAGAATTCTGTGAATTGGCTGGAGATTACCCCCAGCATTGTCACATGCTAGGCAAATCCATATTAACAATGACGACTTCAGGCCCCTATCTCTCATCACCCCAGGGAGTATCATATGCACCAGCACAGAGTCACGCTGCTCTTACTCTGCTTTACTGATCACATATTTATGCACAAAACCAAAAGGTTTCCAAAAGCTGATTATGAGGGTTATCAAATGAAGCCACCATATATGATTATATTCAGACAAGGAGAGACTATCCACATCATCTCCTCCAGTTTTGGGAATCCAGTTCCAGAAATACTTTTGAAACAAGAAATGTAATAATTACTTAGCAAGTTAAATGTGAATCTGCAAATGGTTCCACAGACTGAAATCTCACTTCCCAACGTATTACTTATTTTTGCAGGATACTGTCTAGCTTTGTTACGCTACAGAATGACAGAAGGAGACCATCTTATTTTGTTCCTACAGGAGGAAGAGAAGATCTCGCTGTTTTACAGCCCAAACAAAAGGTTCTAGGTTTGCTTGCATAAACTCAGTTCCTAGATGGTGTATGTTATAAAGGTTCTCACCTCACTGACACTTGGAGGCCATTTAAATCCAGCCACTGTCCCAGTCATCACTCTCTTCACTGTACTTGACTCTGGAATTGTGAGGTCCTGAGGAGACAGAAGGAGGATCAGAAAGAGCTTACAACCTGGCTCAGTGGCTGGCCACAGCATGTTGATCATATGAGCACACAGAGTTTTGAAAAGCATTACAAATGCCTTCCATTTCACATGGCTTCCCATGAAGTGTTCATATTAACCACACGGCATATTGTCAACGCAGGTGAGGTGAAGAGAACATGAACTGCCAACAAAGGAATTCAACCACAGTTATGGCTTCGGGAGAATCCATTCTTCACATGCAAGAGAAATCACTGCACTTGCACAATATCATGCAATGAGTAGAAAAGCAAATGAACACACTTGATCCAGCATTTTCCTCCGGTGGATGCAAAAAGCTAAATTAATGGGTGAATAACATCACCAGTCAGAGGTCTGGCTTCTAATCCTTCCCTGTCAGAAAATAGTAGCCTACCTGTGAACAGGACAACCTTCAAAGCACGAGGCTTACAGTCACCTCTGCTCAAGTTTGCAGAATCCATGAGACAGAAACTGATATGTGGACTGCCCCATTCACTCAACAGGCCCTCATCTGTAATGTCACGATAGTAATTAATGCATCAGGCTTTTTCCTGTTGAGTACACTAAAATTTATCTTTATTTCCCCAAGATATATAGGTTAAAATAGGTCTTTGTGCTATAGGTTGCAGACATACAGATCTTTATGCTATTTGAAAAGAATGTGCAGGATTTCTGCATAGTATGTGTTATCTTACTGAAATGAAGGCTCAGAAATGGAAACACATTACCCCTGCTCCAAAGTTACTCCCCGAGAATGCACAATATACCTCAGTGTCCACACAAAACCACAAGAGAAGAGCACTGTTTGTAAAAGAAGTAAGAGCAAGAGTCCTGGAGGCAACCCAGATTGCTGCAACCATTTCACCTGTTAGCAGGAACACTTTAGGTATCAGTATTCAACCCTTGAAGTGTCTGGGAAGAGCCTTGCACGCCAGAATTCTCTTTGGAGACCACGCTGCTGTTTCAACTGGTAAAGCGTGGATGAAACCCATCTATGAAGTCAGGTCAGTCCTTTGAAAATATGTGTATAAGCTTAAATACTAGAGTATTTGAATGATCATGTATGCCTACAGAGCATTTCTAGACAGAGCACACCTCAGCAACAAATGGATTCTTGAAATCTGTGCACCCTTATTACTTGGAAAGCCAGAATTTGGCCTGTGATGAGGTAAAAAAACCCCAATACCACAGTTATTCAGGACAGTGACATAAACATTTCCTACCCTAGGGCTAACAGCTTGGGGAAATTGTAAGAACAAGGCAATAATAACAAGGCAAGATTTAAAAATTATTTCACAGGCTGAAAAATAGTATTAAGTCAGCAGTTACATTTCCATTGCAATTTCTTTAACTTCAGTACATTACTTTGCAGGTGCTATAAGCCTACTTTCCTACGTTAACCTCCTTCCTGTCATGGTCTGTGGACAGACATTTATCACAAAGCTGGCTATCTCTTTGTGATAAGCTGTTTAAAACCACTCTGCTTGCAATGTGCCAGTAAAATAATTTCTACTACCACAATTAAACTCACTCAAAGCACTCCGATGCCCTGAGGTGGCTAATAGAGCAAAACCTAAGCACGCAGTATGTCAGTACTGTCAGAATTCTCCCAGACATTAGTTTTGATCAATTTTTGAATCAGTCTAGCTCAAAGACACAAAAAGCATTTTTCAAGGGGAAAAAAAAGGCTTCGTGGCTTATTCTAACAGAAATATGCGAAGATACAACATGCTCATAGCAAGACACTTCGAAAGGTGAAAGTATCTTGCTGGTGAAGTGTCTTCCTGCATCAGTCAAGTCACAAGCTCTGTAATTATTAGTAAGTATTCATAAATATGCATCCATTCCTCCTCTCTTCCAATTCCCCCCAAAGGAGAAACTGATGGGCTCTGTTTACAGCCTGACTTCACAGGAGCTGGCTTTACAAAAAAGCCACTATTTCCTTCATTGCTAATATCTGAGATGATCAGCTTCATTTTACTACATCAAGAGTTTACTGTTCAACCACCGAAGGCAAATCCATTGATAATTTTGGAGATCAAAGACTACCATCTTGATTTTCATCCCGAAGTGCACTGAAAGCCAAGATTGTGAAGCTCAGCATAACATGATATCTTTGAAGCACAAGTGAACAAGCAGGTTGCTGCACGGACAATCAGCTGAAGTCTCCCAACAGTCTTCAGGTGTAGTCTCCGATGGAGCGTGTGCATTGTAATAATCCACTGAAATAATTATCCATTTAGAAAGGGAAGATCTGGATCACAACAGTGAGTTCCTCAATAAATAAAAAGGCTGGAACTCCAGATGAAGGTACAAGAAGTATCAGTGGCTATCTCTGCTGTCACAACATCCAGAAATAAAAGAGAAGTAATGGGGATAAAATAATAATAATGCTCCAAGGCTGGACCTTTATAATGGAGGATAGAAATATATCCTAGAGCGCAGAAGCTGAAATGAACACAATTAATTCTTCTGATGGATTCCCCAGACTACAAGTTTCTTCTTTAAGCCCTAGCCTTTAAGAATACCTCAACTCTCTAAGTACTGAGGGTGAATCTGAATGACTACTACTCACTTACTCGTACAAAGTAGATGACATGGGAGAAGTCCAGAATCAGATGAAGACCCACAACTCTTTGCTAATCCTTCCCACACAAAATGAACTTTGAAGGATGGCAAGATGAAAGGTGAAGTCTCACACTACAGCTCTCAAAGCCCTCTCAAAGATATGAATAGAGCCACTTAAAGTAACTAACTGGTAAATGTTACAGGAAGAATAAATAATATGCTTGCCAAAGGCATCAGGCAGCCAAATGGTCTAGAAGTAGTAACATGGAACAGCTTAACCCTGATACTGAACTGACTCTTCCTGCTGGCCTGTTAGTCAAGGTGCCAGCCAACCCTAGAGTCCATCTGCAAAGTCCACAGGGCACTGGCGGACATGCACAACACAAACCTTCTCATCCTTGGGTGGACGCCCCCGCTTTCGGGGGCTCTGATCCTGGGCTCTTTTCAAAGGTGATTTTGATCCTCTCTCTGACGATACAGAAGAGACCCTCTTTTTTCCTTCCCCTGTGCCCTTCTTCAACTTCCCTTCAGATAAGCTGGCTTTGCGTTTCTCTTCACCAGCAGACTGCTTGCCTCTTTCTTCACTGGAATTACGCCGATTCTTCTCTTCATTGGAGTTATGGGAAGACGCCTGAGAGATTACAGAATAGAAGATGGTAAGGAAGGAAGAGAAGAGCTGGAATGATTTTCATGCAAAACCAAGGATGCGAAGGACCCTGTGCTGATTACTATCAAGCAAAACAACAGCACAGTTAACTTGAAAACTAGTATTTGTTAGCTCTTTGAAGTCGGTGAGTGAAGTTCTTGGTTAGTTCTCCTGCAAAACCACATCAGTTTAAGTAAGCAAGTAACAGAATGAGCCACTTGAAGACTTGCTGGGACCATGTGCACATAAATGCGCTTCCAACCTACCAAAGACAAGATTAGTAGACATCAAATTCTAGCCTAAGACTTAAAACCAATTTAACAAATTGTCATAAGCAGCTCCAGTAGCCTCTTCACTTTCTTCATCGAACAACATATTTTCCCACCAAACAAGGCTGAATGGGGAAGAAGAAAGGATAGGGGAAAAAAAAAAACCCTCAACTTGACAGAGGCAACAAACTCCTTTCACATAAAAAAACCCATCTGATCATCATTCATGCCAAGACATGTTTTGATGCACACAGTTAAAAAGACCCCACTCACCTGGTCCTTGCCTTTGGTTTTTCTAAGGAACTCCTCTACAGCATCCACAGCTTGCTGGAAGCGCTTACCCTTGTTAATCTTTATCATTTCCTCCTTGTGAGGGTGATAAGGCTTTAGTTGCTCCACTTTGATCCAAGCACTAGAAACACATTAAAAAAAAAAAAGTTTGTTATATTCTCCAAACAGAAACTTTCTCAATCATCCTACTTTTAAAAACAGACAGATAAAATTTTTGCTCTGTACCACCTGAAGAGCTGTGATTTCTGCATCCACTGAGAACTTTCTTCTGGCACTTTTACTTGGTTTCTCTCAAGTTTCATATCCTCTCATGCTAAGTAGTGCTTCTCTTTAGGCATTATTCATATTCTCTATGAGCAAGATGGATGTGATCATGGGTACTTGTTTAGAACAAAGACAGACTACTAACTGCTCTTGTATCACCAGGAGGAACACCCACAATCATGTGCCTCCACATACGACAGCCACTATGAATCTGCTCCAGAGGTGGTTGAGAGCAGAGGCCACTTAACAATTCTAAGTCATCAAAGCCTTGTCCAAACATAGTGTGCACACACAAATGTGTGCAAAACTGGAGAAGAAAATAAAGTTATATATTTCACAATAGAGCCAAGCACAAATAGAGTGCAAACACCACAGCTCACCATTGCTAAACATATTTCTGATGTACCTTGATACTCTCTCTGCATGAAACATTTTAACATTGAGGAAAACAGAACCACCTTCTTCACTGTTGATGTTTTAAGATAACTGGTACATTAGCACAGTATTAACCTGACAATAATCCTACAAGGAAACTCAAACTTCCCTGTTTTCACTGCTGCTAAATAGGACTTAGACATTTACCACATGGTTAAGCAGTAAAATACAGGGCAACAACTCCACTTCCCTTCAGGTTGACAAGCTCTTCTAACACACCTCACTGCAGCTTAGGGGAATGCCTTTGCTTTCATCATTCCTTGCGGCCCTACCTTCTCCTACCAGATTCAACCCCAGGCTTATCAGCCACACTGTTACAAAGCTGTTTCCGTCCTACTGAAAACAGAACTGCATAAGTTTTAGAAAAGCCTTTTCTGAGCTAGAGTGGCCAGCAGTGCTGCTTGGGTCTTTTTTTTTTTTTTTTTTTTTTTTTTTTTTTTTTACTGTCAAGGCATGTTCTGAGGTTTCTGCACAGACTATCCTTCCTCACTGCACATGTTCATTAACTTCCTTTCTCATTACTTTTCCTTTGGTATGGAGAAAGCCTGCAGCATAAACTTGACTGGCTCCTGGCTTTGTAGGTACATTATGGCACTTGTGATTCCCCACCACAAAGAACTAGAGATCTCAGACGTGCACTGTGAAAAACAGTCTTAAATTCTGCTTTGGGGTTAAAAATAAACTGAAAAATAATAATTTAAACATATTGGTCTCTTCCTTTCTAGTTTATTCTTTGCGTGTCACTTACCTGGACAACCTTCTTTAAAATATGAACACGCCTTTTGATACCAGATGTCCATAAAGCATTTATGCATTCGATGCTTCTAACACTTGAAAACAAAAGAACTGTCCACCAAACCAAATAATCTACATTTATACGCAAGATCTCTCTCAAGCAATAACCTCAAAGCCAATAAAGGCAAATATTTAGATAGAGTTCTCTAGGATGCAACATATAAAAGGTGCTCTCTCCTGAGTCAGCAACAAATTAATGCCCTAGAAAAGCATTAGTGACATTACATTACTGAAGTGTCATATTTAAAATGAAATTGTATTAATGCTGCTACACAGAGTCATCTGGTATCTGTAAAGAACTGACTAAATGGGAAGGGAAAACATGTCTGTTAGTAATGGGTTTTTCCAAACTCTTCCCCATCCCTTCCAAAACATCCTTCTGATAAAATCACTCTCATGTAAAATCCACATGATATTCATGAACAAAAATCAAAACTTAGAAAGCCTGTAAAGCAGAGGCAAGTATGAATGTGACCTGGAGCCGCATGGAGAAGAGTGGAACAGAAGAGACAGAATGAGAGATAACAGATTCAAATACAGGATATGAGCTTGACAGGCAACGAGACCTTGAATCCCCTGACCTTCTAGACACACTTACTTCCAGTCTAGAGAAACCAATTTCTAACGATAAACTGGAGAAAATAAAGTGGAAGAATATGCACAAGTACTTGCAGTTTGCAAGCCTTACAGGTATGGATGGAAACAGTACCACGGTATTGACAAATTTCTATTACATACTCCAGTCTGGGAAAAATTTCATAAAGTTTTACACTGTAGCAGTTTAGATGCCCACACTAATGCCAACACAACCAAATTCGAAAGTCAAAAGAGAATTGCTTGGCTACTTTTAAGTACAGTGTGTGTGAGCACACAGCAGAAAAATCAAAGATGGGTTTCCTGCTGTTAAAAGGGAATGCCCCAATTTTCATCAGTAAAACAGCTCAAATGGCTGAACTCTGGAATTTTATAAGTAAACTTCTTAATGGGGAAAAAAACCCAAACAATTAAAAACCCACAACCCCAAAATGACCACACTGTATTAGAATAAACATCTGTGCAGCTAAAAGGAGAGGATACTTGTCAAAAGAAAACAAGCAGCTGAGAAATGCTGGAAGAAATCGTAAGCATTAGATTTTTTTCAAATTTGCGCAGTGGAAAAGTTTTGCAGAGCACTTACACATACAAAGATATCAGTAAGAGGTGGAAAGGTTTTAAGTATAGTAATTTTCAGTTCTGCATGGTGCCTGCCAATATGTCCAACACCATTCCAGCTGGCTCTGCTACACAGCAGCCTGGCTGCAGAAACATAAGAGCTCTGCACAGGATAATTTGCCTGAGAAACTCCAGCCATGGCAGCTAACCCGCTGTCAGCTTACCCTGTGCCCTCTCACTCCTCCAACTGCCAAAGAGTACCATGTGCAACAGCTGGCAAACTTTAAGAAAGTGCTTTCTGATGTCAGGACCTGAAAGAATATTTTAGAAAGACAACATCCAGAAACTTCTCTCTCCTTGAAAGCCAAAGAGCACAGTGGCACAAGAGGGCAAGCGTTTGCATCCCAACAGGATATGGAGCACGGGAAGGCTGATGGAAGGAGGCTGCAGATTATTATACTTATCTTGGATTGCAAGCTTCCTCCAATTTTTCTTTAATATATCAACTCAGGAAGTACCCCTTGACCCCATCACATTTAGTGAGACTATTTAGTTTTGTACTGATGCTTCGAAAAGATGCTATGAGTAAGAATAGACTGCTGCAGCTTCCTATTAAGACTTTGATATACATGACTTGCAAGACCATTTGGCCATTACGGAATATCTAAGGGGAGAAGAGAGTGGGACAGGAGGAGAATGTGTGTGTTCACACACACCCCTCTCTGATGACGGCAGGACTCTCCCTAGTATTTCATACTAGAATGATACCTTCAAATCAATGAGGTTTATTAGTTCTGACAATGTCATACTGAATTCCCTAGCAGGCCATAAAAGGTGAGATTTTTAAACTAGGTGAAGCACACCAAGACAGACTCGCAGGCTAGGGGCCTGCCAGTCTAGTAGTTGTAACTACTAAAACCAATAAATGCACGTATATAGTAATGTGGAAGTTCTTACATTGCAGTACAGTTGTTTATACTCCCAGAATTGGAAGCTGTTACATGCTTGCTGGGTCTGGAGGCAGTAAACACCAACTCCTCTTGATTTTAGGTTAAGAATCATTTTAAAGTGACTTACTCTGAGAAGAGACACTCAGAAAAAAGAACTCCTAGACAGACTAGAAAAACCTCCTTATCACTTTGGAGAACAAGTTTATCAGAGGCATTGCATGAGTATGAGTATCACAGTTGCAGCAATTGTTTAGAACATGGATATTCTATATCTACTATGAATACTGAGGTGACTTTCACTGTGGTAAAGTATAGGTGCGCTTCACTCTTTACACAAATGAGCAATTATTCTTCCATAGGTAGATAATCCTTATCTTCCAGAAAGCCTGTAACTTTGAAGGTGTCAGAAGGAACTAACTCCACCAACACAATAAACATAAGGAGCTTGGAGCTCAGGAGAAACTTTATCAAAAGCCAGGTCTTCGAGCACACTCTGAATGCACCTGTGCTCTCACTTTTATGTCTTTGGCCAAAACTACTTAGAGCCTTCCAGATAATGTATTTAGTCACTGCAGCATTGCACTGGATCAGTAAATATTAGTATTCAATTCACAGGTAAAGAATAACACATTTTCTTCTGTGCTGTATCCTAAGCTATACGGGATTTCACAAATAATCAAAACCTATCCATATACTACACCACAAACACTTCCAAACTCACCAGTCTGCTTTTATTTGCCCCTCCACTCTGGTCAGATCCATCCACAACAGTTCTTACTTCCAAGAAGTTTCTCCTGAATCTTTGGTAGAGCCACATAAGTCAGGAGGAAACAATTTTTACTAGCCCGAAATGGTGGCATTTCTGGCCACACCAGTTACCTGGGTGTATCTCAGAAGAAAACATAACTGTTGAGTTTGAGATTGCCTACCTATCGACAGGTGGGCAACAGAGGTGGCAACCAGCCTCAGAACTTTGTGAGAGGGATACTACCCAGCAACTGCATCACCTTCACCTTACACACACTGGACAGCGGGCAAACCGCCGATATCCAGATCCTCACCTGTTAAACCTTGACAGAGTAAGGAACAAGACAAGAGCTGTAAAAAGGGATCAGTGCTGTAGTAACGTCACCTTACAGACATGAAGGTGGCAGAATGAGCAAAGTGCTAGAAAACAGACGCAATGTGCACTAAAATATCAGTATGAGTAAGTGTACTCATCACAGCATGGGCTACAGCCAGCGATGGAGCTCTCTCTGCACCCTCCTCTTTGCCACGCAGTTCATTATGTAGTGACAGTCTGGGAGTTATGTCTATCTACTTACTTTTTTCTAGGTGTGTATAAACAATGTTTGCAAAACACATCATTTTACTTGCACAAAGTAAAGGGATTTTCTCATCATGCTCACATTTTAAGTGAAATTATTTCAGTTTTTCCCCATTTGGTTCATTGATTATGCTCAAAGATAAGGATTTTCTCAAGCAGCACACTGTTTAAAACAGTAGAGTTCTAACCAGCACATTCTTCTAAAGTTCCAAGTCAGGACAGAACAGGCACATGAGCTTCTCTCTCTTCTGTCCATCAATATTATTTTAAAAGAACAATAGAAGGGACTGTGTTTATTTGGATTTAATTTTCAGGTAGGGTGTACCTGTCAAAGTGAGCAAATGTCTAAATCATTATTATCTAGCAGGAAATTATTAAATTTCACAAGCTGGATATGGCAGGGGATAGGGAGACCTAACAGCCACACTACCTTACTGTGCCAGACGAACAGATTTTCCCAAGCCAGAGCTCTAAAATCATGTCATAAATCCCGATTATTTTGCAGCTCTGAACTCTTCATTTGCAATCACGCCGCTAATCTCAGCTAAAGCACCCCAGACATATGAACCCTTTTTACAAACTCGTCTTAATAAAAACCATCTCTGTATTTGATTCATTAATGTGAAATAGAAAAATCGAGAACAATCAGGATAGAAATAGTGAATATCCTCAATTTTTAGAACTCGATTAGCTCAAAGAAGCATCTTTAACAACAATGCCACCACCAAAAAAACAAAACCAAACCACACTCTGCCCTCAAAAATCAACCTTCACCTGCCTTACATTACCAGAGATCCAGAAACTTTCTTATTACTATGCAACATTCACTTCTACTCCATCAAATTCAGATCTCAGTTCTTAATGGAGAATTACTGCTAACTATCGAGTAAAAATAATTTAGTCGTCAAAATTAATTTCCCCAAGAAACATCCATGCAATGGTCTAAGTTCTTACTTTTTTTCCGGAAATAAAGGGGTTTCTAGTATCTCTATTTGTCTTTTTTTTTTTTCCCTCCACTTATTCACAACTTAATACAAAGTAGCAGAAAAGGAACAAACTGCAAAATTGGCAAAATAATTTTCAGTTTCCTGAAATATTCAAGTCCTCAGGTTTCTAGGTTTTTTGTTTGTTTTTGTTTGGTTTTGGTTTTTTGGTATTTTTGTGTGTGTGGGGGGGGGGGGTTTCTTTGTTTTTTAATTGTTGTTTTGTTGTGGGTTTTTTTCCTCCAGATTGTAAGTATCTAAGAACTATGATTTTGTACATGTGTTTAGAATTAATAAATTCTGCCTTGCAAAAAAGGTAGTCTACAACAATTTTGGCTTTTCTATACTGTAAAGTCTTCTCAAATCACAGCAAGAATGTTCTCAGTCATCAGGTATGACAATATATTCTTTTACAAATGGCAAGTATAGAGCTGTTTTATTCTTCTGGCAGAAAAATAAATACACACTCTTAGTTGTGCCTTTCTCACTCACAGTGACATGCTAAAATCTAACCCAGTCACATTACATCTACTCCCCTAAAATGGCAAATTACCAAGAACTTTCCTTCACAGTGGAAACGGAAACTCTAACCTGACTGAGTATTTAAGTCTTTACAGCCTTCAGACACCCATGTTAGCAGCTACAGCATGCAGTACTAGTTTTAATTGTTTTTGCACGTAGATCAAAGACAATCCTTTCCAAAGCTACGCTGCACTGTGTTAGTAAATATTTCTTCCACAAAAGATCCATATTACATGGCACAGCACTTTCATCAGATGAAAACAAGCAGGTACATACTGATCTTCTGTTCCAAAAAACTTCACAAAGAAGCACTTTTTTCCACGAGGTTTCTTCAGATCTTTAGGTGGATTAACAATCTGAAGGTGATTAGAAGTGAAAGTTAAAAAGCACATAATGAAAATTTATACTCTGATTCTACTGTTGTGTGTTACAGCTACTGTAATTTTTTTAATCACTTTTTTTTATATTTGACCAGGAAGAGAACTTGAATCTGTTACAAGTCTTTCAAGTAAATACATAACCCATGTTATTTCCTTAGATATGGATAGATTGCAGCAGAGGGGAAAAGTACCCAAACCCCATGGATACATCACTACATTCTTAGTGAGCTTTTCTCCTCCTTACCCCCAAGAGCTAAGCCAGCACATTTTTAAAAATTTAGAAAGTCAAATGGCATTATTAGAAGTTTGTTGCACTTAAGTAATTTTTTAAGTTTACACTTAAAGCTTTGTCTTTACACCCAGAATAGACTGCTTATGAAGGTTAAAATATTAGTAAAGAGAAAAGCTGTCTTTTAGTTAGAGGTGACACCTGAAAGACTGTAGGGGAGCCTGGACATACTTGATCCAATAACCAAGCATTCAGGGCTTTCAACCACCCTGACAACACTTCCCTGTTGCATGCTGTTACCTCAGCATGCTCAGTCCTCTTACCTACCCCAAAAATAAAAGCACAGTTCTTTCAGAGAAGTAGAAATAACAAAAATGGTACATATAATTCTATTTTTTTAAAAATCCTTCTGGTCTTTAATCAAAAGACCAACAACAACAACCAAACAAAAAAACCAAAATACAAGTAAACCAGGAGAAAAAATTTAACTACTCCCTACCCTCAAAATTATTAATCAAAAAACATATCTCTAAAATAGCATCTTGAGAAGCCAGACTCTTTATTTCTATTATTTAACAAAGTGTGTTTAACCAATTTACTATGGGAGGAAATAAAACTGTCTTACAGAAAGTGATAGGGATTAAATAACCAAATCTGGGAATCACAATTCCAGAGCTGGATGAACTGTTCTCTGTTACTTTTCATTCCATCTGAACTAACAGCTGTCAGTGACAGGCTAAACTTCCAGATCAAATAAAGCCCTAAACTGGTTCACAGTTAAAAATTGTGGGGTATGTATTTAAAACAAACCAACCAGACAACCAAACAATATTATTCTTCAATTGAAATGCTTTCAGAAAAAGCCTTCTCCGTGCAGAATGAAAAAGAAAAAACAAACCAAAAAAACAACAGAAAAAAACCCCAAACCAACAAACAAACAACAAAAACAAACCAAAAAATCACAACCCAAACCCCAAAAAAACCCCAAAAAAACCAAAGCCCACACCCCCAAAAATGACCAACACCACCAAAACTAAGAAAGAAGCAATAAAAAAAAGAAAACCACAGCAACCAAACCTCACCTTTCCTGGCCATGGCGGATACCGGCCCAGCTTCCCCCTGGAAAAAAAAGAAAAAAGTATTAGGCACAAGAACCAGAGGAAAAAAAAAACAACTGTCCCATGTCTATCTTTTGCATTATATCATATTTGACATATGATGACAGTTACAACTTCCCAGTCAAAATTTATTATGAAAGGCAAGATGTGCAGTTGACACACAAGCACTATACTGTTAAAAACCTGCACCTAAACTATGTCTCTAAACAGTTTGGGTGAACTTGCTGGTCTACCAGAATTTAAGCAAACAGCAGCAGCAGAGCTACTGCCTGGGAGATACAACACTGTGCTGCTTATTGCTCTTGTAAACCTGGACAAGGAACTGAAAAAAAGTATTGATGCAGGCAATCAAATCAAAGTTCAGGTTGATAACTTATATCCATCCAGAAAGAACAGAGTTGGTGTCCAGAGAGAGCAATTTCCAGCTCAGGGAACTGCGATTCTTACAGATTCTCACAGGAAAGCAGTAATGGCAGGATCCCCACAACAGGTGTTCCATTATCACTTCTTCAGGTGCTCAACACTACAGGAAATCGGCACTTACAGGGCTCGATGGAAACCCCCGAGTTCTCCTAATCAGGAAACACATAATCACAGCTCTCTGACTATTCGAAGGTAACACTGGAGTGACAACGGGAAATGGCTTCTGTGAGCTTTGACGGTGACACGCTAATCTGCAAAACCCCACTGTTCTCCCGGATTGTTGCACCGCTTCGTTAAAGCGCTATCGAGAAATGACATCGTTGCACTTCCTAAACACCTACTAACTTACTTATGTCCGTTCTCATCTCCCGTAGGAGGAGACCGTATTTCCAACCGAGCCCTGCAAAGATAGCCCCTCTGTCCCTCTCCCCTCCATCTTACACAGGCTCTTTTACGCGCCGCCTCCCGTTAGCCTCCGGTGCCGGGGGGGCTATGAGGCAGGCCTGCCTTCCCCTCGGCCCACTCCCAGGCCCGCGGCCCCAGACTGCTTCCCCCCGCCGCCGCCACCCACCCCTCCTCACACCGTCCCCGAAAGACGGCGGCGGAGAGACGGGCCGCCCAGGCCGCGACTCCGCCGCCGCCCCTGCCAAGCCCCTCCCTACCCACGGCCGCACCCTAGAGACGCCCGCGGCTACGGGGTGACAGCGCTCGGCCTGGCCCGGCTCCGGCCGAGCTCCCGCGGGCCAGCACGGGCTGGGCACAACGTCGCCGCCGCCGCTGCCGCCCCGCCTGCACCTCCACTACCACAGGCGGAGGCTCCGCAAGAAGCGCCCGCCGCGGCGTCCGCCGCTGTCCGCCCGGCGCCCGCCTTCCCGCTCTGCCCGGTCACCGCCCGGCCTGCGCCGCCACTCACCACACCAGGTCTCCAAGCCTCAGACTCACGGCCGCCATCTTACCGACAGAGACACCAGCCGCACCGCGCAGCGCCTGCCGGGACAGAACGGCGCCCGACGGGGGGGCGGGCAGCGTCGGCGGCGATTGGGCAGCCCCCGTCACGTGGGTGGGCGGGCGGTCACCGACCGCTCCCCTGAGGTGCGACTGCGGCTGCGGCGCCGATTGGCTCCGTATCGTGATGACGTCAGGCTCGCGCGGTTTGGGGACCGCCCCGGGGCGGGAGAGCGGGGACAGCCGCGACCCGGGCCTCGGGAGGCGTCTCACCGGTTCACCCTGCCCACGAGCGGCGCAGGAGGAGCTGTCAGACAGGAGAACTTCGTGCTGAGCACTTCGGGGTAAGTGGTTGCGGTGGTCAGG
>JANIJG010008841.1:51155-74793 GCA_024611175.1 Megaceryle torquata | reverse complement strand
CGTGTGGGTATGTTGTATAACATGATTTCACTTTCGTATTTGACCTAACTTACCACCTGTGTATATATATATATATATATATATACACTTAATCTATATTTAAGCCTGCATTGTTTTAGGCCAGACTGCAGTAGCAGGACTTATCCTGGATGAAATCACAATCACACTGTTACCCCAGTTGTAAAACCCATCATCTAGCAGGCGGAGGCTGTCACACTGTCACAAACTGGGTTGCATGGGAGCCAGCAGCAACACTCTGCTTCTTGAGAGATGAGTCATGTTGTTTCAAACTATTTGGCTAATCAGTAAACTGAGATCTGCTGCTTTACAGACAATATATAATATTTGCTTTGCCTTTGTGCACTACTTTACATTTTGGATCCTTTGCCATTAGGATTCGAAGCATATAGACTGCATCTAATCCAATTTATCCTGTTCATTTTGGCACTGCTTGCAATGCTGACAGCTTAAAGAAAACACTTAATTTGACTAAGTGTTTTCAGTTTACTTCTCAAAATATTTGAAATCATTAGAGCCAGAGTACCCCTGCACTGCAATACACACAGTTCTGACCTGCTTCAGCAAGTTAATTACAATTTGTGTCACCCCGCAGTCTTTGCTTATGCTGCAGGCTGAAGTAGTTTACCTGGTGAAGGCTGGGCTCAGGGTTTGTGAATCATTTTTGTGCTTTGATGCTTTTTAATCTGACTTTTAAAGAGGAAAAAATGAGGAATACTGGGCACCTGGTGTGACATGTTGTCTCTCCTGCCTCGCTGTGCTAGGCAGGACTCGAGGGGGGCTGAATGCTGAGCTCCTTGTGCCAATGCTCTCCTGCTGTAAGGCCGTTCGAGTCCATGTATTCATAGCTATTTGTGTATTCAGTGCTACCCACCAGAGGTGAGCACACCGGAAGGATGTAGAGCAGCCCTGGAAGAGCCCTGATGAGCACACGTGATGACGAACGGTGGTTCGTAGCGCTGGAGCGTGCCGGTGCTGATGGGGTCACAGGCTGCATCCCTACCCTCTGTACAACATGCTCATAGCTGAGGACTTCTCACAAACTCCTCTGTGGTGACATCTCACCCTTCCCCTGCTGCAACCCAACAGGAAGAAATGTAATCTAGGCTTACTATAACTGACAAACTCAGATGCCAAACTCTTCAGGATGGAAGAGAAGGGAAAGAGCAGAAATGAGAATAGAAATTCACCAAATGGATTTATCAGTGCAAGCAGTAACTTGTTCCATTAGTGTGAGGTAAGAGTAGCTGAAAATGCCATTATAGATAAAACTGAGGCAGCGTAAGCATCAGTACATGTTAATAAGCAGAAAATATAAACTGAGTTCCTCGGTATTCTTAGACCTTGGCTAGCTCATGCCCCTGTGTCTCTTCTGCCAGTGCAGATGACAACAGCTCATTTAGCTGCTGTGCCTGAAGTTTTGGGAGATATCAATAAACTCCCAACATTCTGGGTGTCTTACAATCCAGTTTGTAATTTGGATTTGTGTTTACTATAGATAATGACTCAACAATTCTGAAATAGTAATCTAATTCTAATTTCTTTAAAATTAAAAAAAAAATCCTGTTATGACTGGCTGATTTTGAGTGGCTGGATAGGACCAGGTGATTCAATGTTGTGGTTTGGTTGCACTGGAGCATCTGCCTGTGATGATGAGGCAGCCTGAAACTGCCAGTCATGGAGGGGCAGGTGATATGATCATGCTACAACAACACAGAGATAACTTAATTTGGCACATCAACATGTTACAATTTTCCTCTGTGAATTTTTTTTTTTCTTTTTAAATTATTTGCTTGAGACTCCCCTTTGAGAGACGTGTGCTGGCAGGTTGTAATACCACAGAAAAGGGAAGGTCCGGAGCTGCAATAGGAGTAAGGAACTTAGAAAATGCAACTGGTGCGGAAGAGCGAACAAGGTCACTGGTGACAAGGCTCTGCTCCATCTGTGCAGGCACGCTTGTGAGCAGAAGCATTCCAGCAACGTGGCGTTTTGTCACATTATTCCTTTCCTTTTAAATTTCAATAGCTAGTTATTTGCCTGCCTTTGGTAAAGAGACAAAGCCCCTTTGTGCAGCCACACAACTCGGCTATCTCATGTAAGGGAGAAAGGAAATGCAAATGTCTCTGATAAGACAGGAATGGTGCTTGTCTGGGGAAGAAGGAAGCATTGTCTGGCCACAGGAGCAGAAGAAGGTGGTGTTGCCCAGTGCCTCTGACAGTCAGTCCCGAAAGGTGAAGGAAGACACAGTTTGTGGGGTCTTCTTGATAACATTGACATTAAAACCTCCCATGTCCCTGTTTCATTTTTCATAGAACAGGGACAAAAGTTGCTCAGCTGTTTTGTGCAATACAGAAAAGCATTTTAACCTGCAGTTTTTATTAAAATACACAAGAAGATCCTCAACTGTCCACAGAGCACACTAAAGCATCTGAAATACTGGGTCTCGGTAATTTTTAAATGACCTGGAGTTTGAGGATCGTTAAAATTCCTAAGTAAGAAACTCTTCTAACCTCCCTTATTTATTTATTTATTTAATCGATTTTTCAAGGAATGGGGAATTTTTACATTAAATGCTAATTTGTTTTGTTTTGGTTTTGTTGAGATGTGGTACAGAATGAATGACTAGTTAAAAGTAGTAGAGGAAAAGAAAACTAATGGTGGAGTAAAGGCAAACCTTTGGATATTGCTCAGAAATTCATTCATTATCAGCACCCCAACAAGAGAAAAACTAACGTGCATTGCTCATATGAAGAGCTATTTGGAGTTTAAACTGGTGACACAGTTGGGGGACAGTTTAACCTCTGGCATTAGCTAGAACTGGGCAGCGATATGAGCCAGTGCAGCAGTGCTAATTAATGCACCCTGAGGGGACACAATGAAGCATTGGCCCCGCACACCTGAGACATACTTCTGTCGGAGCCAAGGTGCCAATTACTGTTCTCACATAAAAATAACTTGTGTTCAAAACAATAAAAAAGGCAAAATTCCAAGCAATATAGATAAAAGAAGATTTATACATAAAATAATTAAGTGGGCTTGGTAATGCTTCTCTCTAGATCATTAATAAGGGGAGGGACAAGTTCTGCTGTAGGTGCCATTATTGAAATGCAGAAGCTTCATTTCTGGGCTGGGCAGCAGCATCTTTGCTAAGACCATTCACCCTCCTGCCTGGGCTGAGAGCTGACAGCAGAAATCAGGAAAGGATGCAATTCCCCTTCTGCTTCTGGTTTAATATTAGTAGTGCATTGTCCCTTGAAGGCTTTTGGTCTCAATCAATTCCGTAATAAAAATCACCACTCAGCAGTCCTCAAGCTGAAAACCACCACATAGAAAATGAAGCTGTTTTGGGAGCAAGGCAAGGTCTTGGCTTCATCAAATGACCCGTTCTTGATAAATAAGGCAAGGAAGTGGTTTGCCCAAACTAGTTATATTCATGTTAATCTGAGTTCATCAGAGTAGGTGCTTTTGAGGTGAATGGGGGATCTTAAGCATGTATCTATTTGAAATATTGATGTTTCTGATGAAGAAGATCCCAAGGACCTTCACTTCACATCAAAGACAAGCCCTCAGTCCAGCTTGCTAGAAAAAGCTCTTCCCTCAGCTGGCTATGAGAAGATCAATGCTGGGATTGATATCAGTCAGTATATGCCATACAATATGCTACTATTCCTCTAGAAAATATTTTATCAGAGTTTAATATGGTAAGAGTGCATGGTTCTGTGGGGTACTAGTTTACAACTGCCTGGATGGTTGGAGAGAGGAACCATTTGGCAAATCAGACCAGACCAAATGGCATTCATTTGGTTAATCACCAGCTATTAAAATAGCATCAAATCATAGCAACCTATTTGTTTATCATTCAGTGCACAATTTTCTGCACAGTATATTCATAACTGCTGTACCCAAGCTAATTTTAAATGAGCTAACAAAGCCATTTCCCAGCACTCTCCTGGGAAATGGATCTGTGGACTGATCAATCTCGTCTTCTGGGGCTAAGCCCCCACAAAATCAGAGCTGATGACTTTGGATTTAACTTTGAAATAAGCTGATTTTGGATTTAGACTAATTTTTAATGTTTTCTGTGGTTTTAATCTGTTGCTTTACTCCAAGATCCATTCAACTTCCAGTGTCCCCAGGAAGACTATATCCCCTATGTTGTCTCCAAGCATATGAACATTCAGGCATCATTGCAGGTGGTTCCTTTCCTTGTCACCATGAATTCAGCAAATGATTAAATCCTTTATTTTGATTTTGGTATTCAAAGTGCTGATCTTCCATTTCTTAGGGCTGATACCTCAGGGCTGGAGGAGTTCTTTACAGCTTTGAGGAACAGAACCATAGAGCTGTAGTGTGTGCAATTTTTAAATAATTTTAGTAGTGAGGGGGAAAAAATGGATTAAGGTGTGGTAGCAATGAGTACACAATGAAGTTCTTCTGTTGTTTTTATTGCAGTAGAGCTTTAGGAGCCTTAGTGATGAACCTCTGGTTTATTCAGCAAAAGCTGAGAAATTAGTGGTACCTGCCCAACATACACTTTTCATATAAATTGAGAGTTCATAATTTCTCCTCTGGCACTGTTGGTGTCCTCCTAATCTAGCTCCCTCACCTTTAATGTACCTGCAGAGAAATGAGGACAGATTCTGGCTCTGAAGGCAGATCTAGTCTTGCACAGTTTCCCACCATGTCTATGCTTGTGTCAGTGAAATAGGTATGTGCTTATTTTTCGTGATGGGATGGGGCACAGTGAAGCCTCAGAGCCATCTTAAGGCTAGCTGAATTGTTGGCTTGGCATTTTGTTCTGCATGGCAGTTGATTGGTCATTTTATCACCAGTTATGAAGTGAAATTAGCTAATCTTGATGCCATATGGTCCACAGTATTTATAGTTTAGTATGTTTTCCATATATGTGCGCTAAAGCCTGCTTCAGGGATTTGTAACGGTCCTTGTGTTTACAGGATTTGGGTCTTGGGTGAAAGAAGAAATTGACAGTTGCTAATGTTTGATTTAAACTGATACATCAGAGGCCACATGAGTGATTCCTAATTAAAGTCAATTTACACTTTCTGTCCTTCGCCAGGAAGGCTGTCAGGGCTTCTCAGTACCAGATCCTGTGTCCACCCAGCTCTGTTACCTCTGGTAGCAATGGGAGGGGGTGACCCCAGGAGGCAAGAGGAGAAGCCTGTGGAAGGCTGGGGATGCTTAACCTCCACCCCACCTCCAGTCTCAAATGGTCATGAGCACGTGGTGTCTCCTCCAGGTCTCTGATACAGGTTAGCTTAACCCTCAAGTGTCCCTCCAAGGATTATTGTCTGCGTTAGGTTTGACTTGAGATTTCTCACTGTCTATCAAAATGCTTCAGTCCCCTTGAAATCTTGATAAATAATGAGCTACAGGATTAATTATGTGGGACATTAGTCACTCAGTATGTGCCATTCTTTTCTCAAAACAAGCCTAAATGAGCACCACAGAAGGGTCTTAGAGATCTGCCTTTGGAGCTGACTCAGATGTGATAAAACAGGAACATATTCGCAACCTCAAATATTAGTTGTCTGGTAAAGGTACTTGCACTGGGGACCTTAAGAGTTACATGGTGTGGAGATGCTTCATACAGTTCCTTAACTGTTTCTCATCAAAAAAGATCCCTACACATATCTTCAGCTCCAGAAATAGAAGCAAAGCTGTGCTATGCTTTAGGGCACACGTGTTCTGCTTGAGACCCACATGCCATGTGCTGCTTCTCACCTCTGTCTCTGCTGCCACACCTTGGTCCCTCTAAGTTGTAATGGCAGAAACAACAGTAACTAGCTGAAGCTGGCACAATAAATTTTTAAGAACAGTAAATAATTCCAATGAACAAGAAACCCTGAGAGAGTAGAAGCAATGTTCTCTTGCCCTATAAGAACCCAGCAAGCACTTGAACAAAGGGGAGTTAATAAATGTTACAGTCAGGTTTTTTTTGGATAGGATTCTTGCAGAATATGATTTCATAATCCGCTGTCTCTAGTGAACAGCAAGACCTCTGTAAACACTCAATATTCAAATAGAAAATTGTTTCTTGTAGGCTTCCATGGCACAAAATAAAAGCTCTGTAAATCTGGGCCTCCATATGTGGTTCTCAGCTGGTGTAAGTCCCTGAATGAATTACATGTGAACAGAGAAATTAATGCTACACACATGGTGGCCAAACTTGAAAGCAAAAATTGCAACTGAGAATATTCTGCAGTGGATTGTGAAATATTTGAAGATAAATGGAAGCTTGAGTCCTTGTTGATATAATGCATCATTGATGCATTTCAAGGGATACACAACTATCACAGAGAGATAGTATAATACTGAGATCACATTTGGGAGAGTGCAAGGACTCACTCTTTAAAATCAAAGACAGAATTTAAGCAGAATCCAAACTAAAAAGGCAAATATGCAATATTGACTCTTGAGTGTAATTTTGAACAAAAATTGGGTAAAATACTTCCCCCTTTTTAAAAATCTGATTGCAGTAAATGTATATCATATCCAGGTCTTGAAATGATTGTGCTCCAGAGCTGCTTTTGTTAATCAGTTGATGTTGATGGTGAATTACCCAAGAGTTTTGGTACTTTTGAAACAGTTGCAATCTTTTTGTTGTTGTTTTTTTCTCTCTTCTCCTCTCAACAGAGGAGGGAAGAATGTGCATGTTACAGTGAATTCTAAATGAGGACTGTGCCTCCCCTGTTTGCAAAAAAAGCCAAGCAAAGCAGGAAAAATAATAAATAAAACAAATGAAACCCTCTTTAATCCATTCATGAGCTCGAGTGTTTCAAGTAGGCCATAATATTAAGACAAAGAGTTCTGAAAGAGATGGATCAGAGGGAAGTGCTATTCCTTAAACAATGCCAGCCTATTTAATTGAATTACGTATTTGTCAGTACTGTATTTTCCCATGTCCAGGATTCTTGCTGTTGATTCAAGGCTCAAGGCCTAAATAGAAAGGGCAACAACTGCCGCGTATCTTGATCCTGAACAAGCTGTGTCCTTTGAAATGCCAGCGCTCGGTGTTCGGAAGAAAGCTGGAGTGCTTTGCTGCAACAGAGGGCACCAGCAAAAGAGGTAAGGAAAATGTGTCACCACCATGGATTTGACCTTGCCGCAGCATACTGGGAGAACTTGACTGAGCATTTTTAAGCCTGATGTTATTTCTGTAACGGTTTACTTGCATTTATCACAAGGACAACTGGGTCTGGGGTAGTGCACCAAGAACAAGTCCAAAAGCCAGGAATTTTCAATTCTTTTCTTATGCCTTATACTCCACAAAAGAGCTGGGGGGAGCCACTGGGACTTGGACACCGGGTCAGGCTGGAGCAGGACGTAAGTAAAACTTGCAAGCTTTAGGCCAGAGTACCTGCTCTGTTTCTACTGAGAGCTTCCCACCCTGCCATGCTCCTCTGTCCCAGAGTGCTGTATACATAAGAACAAATGGAAATGTGACCAGTTTTTCTCTTTTGTATCCCTACTGGTTTTGTTTATAAATTATTTTGAGTACAAGTGGTCTGTGATTGTGAAGAGCCATGCTTTTTTTATGACAGTGATCTTCAGTTTACCTGTTTTTTTGACAAGGGGATGCTGATGTAGCCAAGCAAGTGACAAGCAGTTTTCTAAAGAAATTATTTAAACTAAGTTCTGGAGGTCATAGAAGAGCATTCTTTTTGTTGTTGTTGGATGACAACCATGACATATCTTGAACAGATAAAATTTTAGTATTATGGTGCCTCAGCTGCAGCTGCACTGAGCTCTTGGCTCTACCCATCTGTCAGAAGTTACTTCCTCAGTAGTAGAAAAAGCAAAAGATGACAGGTCTGTTTCTACTCGCAGCCTGATATTAGCCTAAATTGCTAATCACTACCAGTTTGAGTTAGGGGGTCAACTGCTGAATAGGGTTAGCTGGGATGTAGGTGCATGTTCTAACAGGCTTCCACGTCACATGTAGGTGTGGAGCTGAGGGATGTAGTTGTGGTGGACTTGGCAGTGATGGGTTAATGATTGGACTTGAGGATCTTAAAAGTCTTTACCGGCTCAG
Organism: Megaceryle torquata; assembly: GCA_024611175.1. Lineage (NCBI taxonomy): Eukaryota > Metazoa > Chordata > Aves > Coraciiformes > Cerylidae > Megaceryle > Megaceryle torquata. Next base: position 66,722 of record JANIJG010008841.1, on the reverse strand, counting down.
ATGATTCTGTGACTCTATGACTGATCCTTTGTCCAACTCTTTGAGTCACCTTTGCCAAAACTTTGGGAGCTCGTTCCCACTAGAGTATCAAACATAAACCATACCGTAGCTGGAGCAAATGTGATGGCAGGGCACCCTGACTTTGTTAGAGATGACACTAGAAGAAGGATGCTTGAAACTGGTCCCTCCATGCAACCGTCCGTACAAGAAAACTCTGCTGAGTCACTTTCTAAAGTTCAGCCAAACTCTCTGTGAATCTTATTTGAGTGGTATTTGCCCAACTTACTGTGCCTAGAACCTCACTCACCTTTCATTTACAGCAGGTATATATAGCTGAGGTACCTACTTTTCCATCACATTGTACTCCAATTGCCCACAAAATTCCATTTTTTTTAGAGGCTGGAACAGCTCTTCCCTGATTAGTACGAGTGACACAGACTAATGCCTGCTCCTGCTTACACTGATGCTGGTGGCATAAAGTAAGTTGACTTTGGTGTCGTGGGATCATGCTCTCAATATTCTGAATGCTGAGTGTAGAATCTGGCTATTTTAGGCCAAATTGCACTTCAGTTGTGCTTGAAGAATCATGAAAAACATCAGCATGGACACTGTGTTCCTTGAAACACTCTGTACATGAATTGGCCCAAATAAAGCACATTTTTATCTGCCAAAATTGCTATGTCTGGAATGCAGTAGAAACAGTGTGCACTGGATTATGTTTTGTGGGGGGTTTTTTTTAACCTTTCATTTTGGGATTGGATATTATATTTGAAGAAATGTCTCAGTGAAATGCAGGTTACCAGGCTCAACAGAGCAACAATCAGAGGAGATTCCATATTTGATGTCCAGGCAAGAGTCTGACTATCTTAGCTGATAGATCTTAAAAATCTACGGTGCTTCAAAGAACACTTGTCCTTGCTAACAAGCCCACCCATCTTTCTGCCACTCCTACCAGCTTTTTCCAATGAATTTTTCTGTCACTAGAAGTGTCTTCATTTTGCCTAAAGTTCAAGGTGAGATGATATTTCTTTCAGCTGGCTCCAGTTCTCCAAGTCGTGTCGAGGTACAGCTTTCCCTCCTGCTGAACAGGCAATTTTAGCAGCATTAATTGTAGGCAATTTTTTAAGAAGTGCTAAAATAGGTTCCATAAATAGGAACGTTATGACCCAAGGAAATGACTTACCCAGGTGGAAGGGTCTGCTGCTACTGCATCTATCAACCCAGCTCCACAAAAAACCCCTCTGGAGTTTCAACCTGCCCATATAGAGAGCAGTTTAATTTTGTAATTCCAGTTCCAAAGAGAACAGGACCACAAAATCAGCTCACACGACTGCTTCGGTCTATCTAAAAAGCCTCTGTGGTCCTGTTACTTCTGCACTAAAGTCTTCATTTGACCTTCTAACAGGCTGTAGGAAGAGAAGTGCCACCACCTCCATTTGCAGAGAAATAAGTGGGCTGCAAAGAGGTTAAAGACTTGTGTGAGCTGGCTCAGGGATGGTACACTGAAACTGAAATGGAAATTTCAAAGCACTGGACTTATCAGTGGCTTATCCCGCAACAGAGCCAACGGGCTGCGCGGTGACAGTGAGAATTTGAATGAATTTTTGTGAAGTCAGACAGCAAATCTTTTGCCACATTCTGGCTAACTGAAGTCAAAGGCAAAAATGTTTCTGTGGAATCTAAAGGTTTCATTTGCCATCTTGCCTAATTATATTTTGAAGCTTTTAGTTTAAATATGATTTCAAATAACACCTGAAATATATTATTTAAAACACTTTTAAAGGAAAATACTACTATTTCACATGGTGCTTTTGTCAGATTTTGGGGGATTTGTATCTATTTTGGTGTAAGCATTTATTTTTTTCTTTTATTTTTTTTTTTTTTAGATCATGCAGTTCAGATGCATTTTAAACAGTTTCTGCTCATGTCCAAGCTCTGGTTCTGATGTGTGTGAACAGCATGGCTGGCTCTGAACCCACCACATGGTAAAAGGATGAATATTAACTTTTGGGTTTTTTTCAAAGTGACTCTTTAATTGAAAAAATAAATATTTAATAAGCTACTTCTATCCAAAAGGGAGGGAGGAAGGGAGGGAGGAAAAGAAAAACATCCTGTGGTTCATTCCCAAGCAAATCTTGTGCTGGTGTCTGGTACACGGTCAGCGGTGATCTGGCAGCAATCAGTGCCATCACAGCCTGCACACAGCGCACCCTTGGGGGCTGCTGGGCTGCACCCCCAGCTCTGCTCACAGCCCCCGGTATCTTACCTACACTTAATATATAGCCTGAGTCCAGTATTTCAGTTGGAAAACATCTTTGGCTGTGGTTCTTTATATGAATCCTTACTCGATCAATGTATTTGGGTAAAATTTGGTTCTACTCACATAAAACCTTGTAATCGTAACAAATGGTATTTCTAATTGAGCAAGGCCCTCTTGGTAATGAAGGGCAGCAGCACTGCTGAGATCACTGGTTCATGTTTCTCTCCCTTTCAGGAGACTAAACTAATTTATTTATGAAATCAAAGCAACCCACCAGATTAGCTGTATAACTAGCTAGCTGCGTTGTTTAGATTCACTTGTTTGCTATCTCATGACATCCAAGTGAACAAGCTATATGTCAATGAAAGCGTTGGCGCTTTATCGTGTATTATAGACTAGTTTGAAGTGCAAAAAAAAAAGATCCTGCAATGGGGCTACAAGCAGTAATTATATATATATTTTTTTTCCTAGTGAGCATATGCTGCGAGTGGGAAAGGACCATATAATGTAAACGGAGGTTTCATTAGTGATGATATGTGGCAGTCCCCGGGTAAAGGAAGAGAAAGCAAATCTGGGAGCACCTGTAGACTTCTCAGGCTTGTACCTGTGAGGAAGAGGCATGTGCAGGGATGTCCTGAGAGACACAATAGGATCTGCTCTTCTCCCTTATACTCTGCTTGGGCCTCCCGGTAAACACTGTGTGTTTGCTTGGTTTGGGCTGTTTGGATGCAGAATGAGTCTTGCTCACTGCATCTGGCCTCCAGAAACCAGTTTTTGCAAATACTAGTCAAGCACTCGCTTCCACTGGATGTTTTAATATTTCTATCCAAAGGTCAGAGGGTCTGATGGGAAATATTTTTGGTTCAATGTCTCCTGTGTATGCATCATTCTGATTTTAAAAATTCTTGTTTAACTTTTCCAGAAATCTTGATGCTTGGCCTGGCCGTGATTCCTCTGCACTGACTTCTTCCTTGCATTGGGTAGGGGAAGCTGCCTGGTGAGTTATGGGACTGATCTAGCTGAATCCTGCCATCCCTGTGGGTATGCTGAGCATCTCTCTCATGCCCACTTTTCATCTGAACAGGAGGAAAATCTTCCTTGTGAGGCTGTCAGAGCCTGGCCCAGGCTGCCCAGAGAGGCTGTGGAGTCTTCTTCTCTGGAAAGATTCCAAACCCACCTGGACACTGTGCTGCTGGGCCCCCTGCTCGGGGTGACCCTGCTGGATGGAGCAGGGGGGTGGCACCAGAGCATCTCCAGAGGTCCATTCCCACCCCCACCACGCTGGGATTCCCAACAGCTCGTGGGCTGATATTAAATAGACTCGGTAGTGTAGCTGCTGGTGGCATGAACTGCTGAGCTCAGCAGTGCTTGATCAGGACGCGCAGATTCACAGCTTTGAACTGAAGCACGGTCTGACTAATGGCACTTTGCTTTCCTCCGCTGCCTTTTATCGTGGAGCTGCTTTTTCGCTGCATCAGGGCTCTGGGGAGGACAGGCAGCGGTGCGGGCGGGAAGCGGGCTGGCTGGTGCGGGGTGCTAACCGCCGGTTACGAGTTTCGGGTTCATGACAGTCCTGCTCGGTCCTGCTCGGCTCGGCTCGAGAGGGTTTGTCCGTGCTAAGGGGGAGCTGCCAGCAGGGGCGGGCGAGGGGACCGCGGGAAGCGCGAGCCGCGGATGGCCTCTGCTGGGAGCCGCCGCTCACTGCAGCCGCCCGAAACTGGGAGGAGGGAGGCCAAGGCAAGCGACTGCCACGGTGGTTTCTGCGCAAACCTTTTAGCCAGACGCCCCTAGTTTTATTTTGTTTTATTTATTTTGCTTTATTTTGCATCAACACTAGTGTGGGCAGCAGAACTAGGGTAGCATCCTGGGTTCAGTTTTGACCCTATGCTGCGAGAGGGATATTGAGGGGCTGGAACATGTCCAGTGAAGGGCAGCAGAGCTGGGGAAGGGGCTGGAGCACAAGGCTGGTGAGGAGCATCTGTGGGACCTAAGCTTGTTGAGCCTGGAGAGAAGGAGGCTCAGGGGAGACCTTCTGGCTCTGACAGCTCCTGACAGGAGGTTGGAGCCAGGGGGGGTCGGGCTCTGCTCCCAAGGAACAAACCGGACAAGAGGAAACGGCCTCAAGTGACTCCAAGGGAGGTTTAGGTTGGATGTTAGGAAAAATGTCTTACTTAAAAGGGTTGTCAAGGGCTGGCCCAGGCTGCCCAGGACAGTGGTGGAGTCTCCATCGCTGGAGATATTGAAAAGCTGTGTAGATGTGGTGCTGCAGGACATGGTTTAACGGTGGACTTGGCTTTGTTGGGTTAGCAGTTGGACTTGATCTAAAAGGTCTTTTCCAAGCCACACAGTTCTATGATTTTTGTTTCCTTCACACAGACCCCACAGGAACTGCTGCTCCAGAGAGCCACACGCTTTTGCTTCCCTCACACTCCAGCCCTGTTGAAGGCAGGCAGCCACCCAAAGGCATCTGCCAGCACAACTGCCTGCAGACTCTGCTGAGGAACCAGATGCAGCAGGGAAAGGGGAAAGAAAAGAAAAAAAAATAAAAAAAATCCCTTCCATGGCTTGGCATCTGCGCAGCACACGTGCCAAGTGGTGCAGGAACAGGGGGAGAGGAAGCAGTGGCAGGCTGGGGGCTATTTGGCACCCCCACAGCCCACAAACGGTTTAGGTTTGAGCTAAGAAACAAGCAACGTGTGCTAATGTAAAGTGTGTGTTTCTTGAAATTTGAAAATCCCATGTTGAAATTAAAAAAATGACAACCAGTCAATTCTGTGGGCTGAGTTCAGCAGAGTCAAAATGCTCCTAATAAAGGGGGGGTCTTTCTGCATACGAGTTTCATGGGGTGCTGTTCCAAGGATGATCCCCCACCTCTTACGTATTTCTGTAGGTGTTGAAGGTGTCCTGGGACCATTCAGCACCGACAGTCAGCTCGTACAGCTAACAACACACTTGATTGTTTAATGTTCAAGCCTGTACAAGCTGCTTGAAGCAAGATATAAAGCAGGTGTTAGAAGCCTCTGGAAAGTTTGCTGTCAATTACTGCAATTTCCTCTTCCCAACAAAGACTTAAAAGCTGAATGATTATTTTTTTTTTTTTTCAGTTCTGTAAATGCATTTTTCCATAAATACTTATTTTGCAGCATTAAAAAAAAAAAAAAAAAAAAAAAAAAGCCTGTTGGGGCTGGGGTATTTAGTTAGGGACTGATCTAATACCACTCACACCACTGAGGTCATGGAGGTATTTGGGCTAGTGGTGGCTTGGGTCAGCTTGGCGGGTGGGTGTCCAAGCCTGCCATCCCACTGTGGGTTTGAGTGCTCCTGGGGCAGTTTGCAGGGCACTTCTGCACCCCTTATGCACTCTCTGCTCTCTGGTGGCAGTGGGACTGGGACAAGATGTGTTTTTCAATTTTGCAAAATCATAATTGAATCAGAATTGTTTCACTGCTACTGATCTATCTGGAGAGAACCTTCAACCTTGCCCTCAAATTTGAGTGGAATATATTTGCACCAAAGCTATGAAGACTAATCCATTGCTTCTTGTTTCTGAAAAGCTAGAGGTTTATGCAGCTTCTGGACTGTTCTAAAACTCCTTTGCAGACATGGCTGGCTGGGCGTTTTTTCTCTTCACTGCAAAGGTTGTGTGCTGGGGAATGGAAATGCAAAGTGTGAGACTGGGAGGGCTGGTCTTAAGCTTCTCTCCCAGACTGGTGGATGGCTGATGGCTTCAGTAGATGATGATGCCAGCCACTGGCAATGTGCTTTGGGGAGGGAAATCTAAGGGAAACTATGGGGTGTGCTGCTCTTACAAGGCATCTTAAAAATCTTTGGAGAACAAGAAAGTGGTGATGATTTTGTTTCTGTATCTCATTAGTTACCATGGATGACTTTTAGTAGATTAAGCTAATAATTTCTAGGAATGTTTTTTCTTTAAGGCAGCCTTTAAAAACATTCAAGCATTTTATATTTTTCCAAGTGCATTCAAGTACCTAAAGTTTAGCAACCTCTGGATGTATTTACCTGCATATGCTCAAGCTGAAAATTCCCCCAGTGCAATTTAAACCCATTCCATGGACAGCTTGATCCTGTGTTGCCCCATTACCTTGCCTCAGACTGTGTTGAAGTGCTGTGCATGGGTAGGAAGCTGCACCAGATCTCCAGGAGCATTGTTTCAAATCTGACTGACTTTCTAGGTTGCTTGTTGAAACTGATTTGTGCCTGCCTGTATTTTCCTGCCATATCAAGGCTTTGGCAAGCTGGGGCCACCAGCCGAGCGTGAAGCACTTGGATGCCATTGTGACAAGGACTATGTTTGTGCCCAGGGAGCACAATATTTAGGGAGAGCTCTAGCCCCGTGAAGCAGATGTGTTGAAGAACACATCATGTATGAGTCTCTTTTAAGTGCCCCCAAAATTTACTGAAGAAATTGCCAGTATCTCACTAGCGATCAAGGCCTCCTGTGGGGGCTGCTCCAAAGCATTGCTGAGCTTGGATCACTCTCTGCTCCCTAAGTTAGTCAGGGAATCACTTCCAGAGCCCCGCTGTGTTGCTTCTGCTCTTGCATTTGCAGGAATAGCAGCAAGAATAAAGGATCCACTGAGGGCTGCTGAACATGGACTTAACCCCTTGGGAGGGGTCTGAGCTACAAGTCACTGCAAGGTGGGAGACCGAGGAAAAGAAATATCAAAGCCCTCCCCCTAGGAAAGCGCAGCTGTGGGAAAGAACTGCAGTCGTGGGGACACCATCAGAGGGGCAGCTCCCAGTTTGGGTGCTGGTGTTGGGCTGTGGGCTGTATGGGTTTGCATGTGGCCTTGCTGGGCAGGTCCCACTGCAGAACAGGGCATCAGCATTGCAGCAGCAAGATTTCATTCAGTAGAATCAGGATGGGCTCTCTGGGACACTGAACCTATAATATATAAAGATCACAGCTGATGTCTCAAATTCCAGGGAGTTGGGGTGGTGGTTTTTGGTTTGGTTTGGTTTTGTTTTGTTTTTTTAAATAATATGATCTCTATGTTCTAAGATTTTAGAGAATCCAAGGGTTTCATTTTAATTTCCCCCTCTTTCCTGTAGGACTGATGCTGCTGTACATGCATAATGACACAGAAAGCCTAGAGGATAGTTTTACCGTGCAGCTGACAGATGGCAAGCGCACAGTCCAAGGGACACTTTACATCTACATCATGCCAGTCAACGATGAAATCCCTCATCTTTCCAGGTTAGCTAAGTGACATTCAGTGCATAAAGGCTTACAAAGAAAAAAATATAAAAGAAAGCAATGGAAGCAACCCGTCTCCCCACCAGCATCCAAGCACACCCACAGTACGGATGAGATCCTGCTTTCGTTTCATGTGTTACCCCTGAAAGCTGGTTCACAGCAAGGCTGTGCATGCTGCTGCCTGGTGCAGGACCATGACAAGCCACAGAACATCATCCAGCAAAAACCATTTATGCAGAAATAGCTGGTTTGTGGTCTTCAGGCAGAAGCTTGTTTGTATTTGAGTTAATGGCAAAATCCTCATTTTCTTCAATTAGGCCAGAGTTGCTCCTTTTTCACACTCTGCAACTCTCTCCCACTTCTTTATTCCCTTCTGTGTGTTTTCTCCATTCTCTTTAATCTATTTTTAACAATGAATCTTGTTGGGAAGAACACAGTTTGGGGTTTTTTAATATTTAAGGTCCAAAGCCAGTTGAAGTCAGTGTTAATGCTCTTGCTCCTTTTAGGAGAGCCAGGGTGCCACCTCTGGAAATAAGGCTTCAAAGAAGGGGGAGCTATATGGAGAGTAATATTAATTAATTGTCTCTGTTCACAAGCAGTAAGGTCCTTCTGCCATCCTTTTGCCATAAAATAGCCTATCATAAGGTTTTTGAATGACATAGCAAGCCTAATGCAAGTGGAAGCTTTTGTTTATTGGTTTGAGGAACATGGTCTGGTGGCATGTTGTTAGATTGGGATTAGGGAGATGTGGTTTCACTCACTTCATAGCCATAAGACCTGTTTTGGCCTAGTTAGTGTCTCTACTCTTAAGAATTCAACTTAAAATATAAATCCTATGGACTTGCTGAATCCCTCCAGAAATGTCAGATCCAGTCTAAAAAATAAGATTAAAATATTAATTTTTGCCTCTTGCTTTATATAGGCCCTTTAAAAAGTCTCCATGGGCCACAGGGGAAAAAGCATCAGTAAGGCTAATACTTCAGTTCCCTCTCTGCATGGTGATGGTAACATTTTTTTTTTGACTCACAAAAACAGTTTGTAGAGATAAAATTCATTTCTATTCTCATTCCACAAGTACTTCTAGGACTTGAAAAATAAAACTTTTGTCTCAAAGAGAGATAAAGTTCATCTACAAACTTGTATCCCTGTCCATCTCTTCCCACTAGCAGGGTTTGGATCCCCATTTTCAGGGTACGAGAAACCTGCTTGATCACAAAATACCAGGTGAACTCTTAGTTACAAAGATAAGTACAAGCTTTCTTTTTGAGGCATAGATCAGTGCACGAATGAAATCTCACACTGTCCTGCTTGAGTACCTGGGGCCCCTTTGCTGGGGTCCTTTTTGCAGGGCAAAGCAGAAAAGTAAAGCGTGGTTGCCCCTCTCTGGATGGGAGCAGCAGCCCGTGGTTTGCACAGGGGAGCATCAACGCTCAAAACAGCTTTGGCTCCATTCCCAGAGCATCATGTGTGTATTTTGAAAAATTTCATAGAAGTAGTAAACAAGAAGTTGGTATAAAATGGATACATGTCCCTGCTTCCTACCAGTGTTTCCTTAGGAGCTCGTGAGTGCAGAGCCATCCAGCCTCTTTGCTTGGGGGCAATGTTGCCAGCCCTCCCCCTTTCCTCTCCAGCCAGGTCCTCTCTTTGCAAGGTGTGCTACTGTGTCTTCTCTTTCATCCTACTCTTCTCTGACTATTCCCTTGGTCTTGTTTTCTTATGCTTCATATCTTTCCTTACTTTCCACCATTTTCTTGCAATTTCTCTGTTGCTGTCTGAGGATGGTTCCTTGCTGCTATTTCTGTTTTCATGCATGTGAAACGGCTTTTCTGGGTCTGTATGTTTGCTCCTTCCTGGTGTGAGCAACCCCATGAAGATGCCTCTTAATTTAGTTTTTAAATTTCCATGTTATTTTCTAGTCCATTGGAAGTGAGCTTTTTATCTCAAATCTCATTTCCACATTCCCAGTCCATGGACCAAACTGAGCCCTTTTGTAAGGGAAGGAAATGTGCCAGTATTACCATTTTCCATCAAGCTGTGGAGCTGGGAGTGTGCTTTTCTTCTGCACAGAGGCATGAATCTGACTCATGCTTTCATCAAAACCCATGAGGCTGAAGGACAACGTAAGAAAAAAAATTGTGTGTACATATGTGGCAACACTTTCTGTCCCAGTCCTGCATAAGCAGATGTGTTGAAAGGTTTTTTTTAAAAATTCTGTCTGATCAATGCCTGATCAATGCTAAGAGGAGCCTTTTTATGCTTAATAAATTGGAGAAATTGCTCAAAAATACTTCATCCATATAAAAGTGTGAGCCCTGTACTGCTGCCAAGAGAAGTGAGACCTGTGGTGTCGTGCCGAGTAAGCGATGGTCACATGAATTAGAAAAGCTTAGGTACAGATCCCTCACTGCCACGGTTTTCCCAAAGATGTGAAAATGTAACAGGGAAAACACTAAGCAGCATTCATTCTTTCCAGCCAGATCTGCCTCTTTTGGACATGATCGTGGGCCACGTACCAAGCAGATCAGAATAACATCTTTAAACGATCTGAGCTCCCTCTTCTACCACTTTGAAGTTAGAAGTAACTAAGAAACAAGGAGCCTCGGGAAGAGCTTCTGCCCATTACCCTGTGCTGGGTGCTCTACCAACACATCAATGCCATTGTTGCTGCAGGTAATGCAGAAAAGCCAATGGCCTTTCTTATAGCACATGCATTTATTTTAATTACCCTTACCCAGATTTGTTATCACTATTCTTAGCAAGTTTTTACCCACACTCTCTCCTTGTCACTTTTCCAAAACCATCCTGGAGAAGTCTCTTGGGTCCCAGGCACTTCAACTTCCATCCTGAGAAGCAAGGGTGACGGAGGAGTTGGGACAAAGTTTGTGCTTTAAGTTTGGGCAAGAGCATGTGAGAAATAAGTAACCTCTGTGCAACTCAGGGAGACACCCTGAGCTCAAGGAAGTCTGGCTTGAATAATTAAATCCTCCTTACTAAATAGGTAGCAATTGCTGCTGGTTTGGTTTTTCACTAGTGTCTCCTGTCTCCTTTCCTGTTTCTTATCTTCTTTTCTTTTTTTTTTTTTCTTCTCTACAGAAACACAGGTTTGGAAGTTGAAGCAGATGAGAAAAGTAATTTCCAGTGCTGGGTCAGAAGCATACACCAAGGATGCTTCAGGGGATGAGCTCGGCTGAACTGTCCCAGTGTGCTCAGGCATGCAGCTGAAGGTAGTAGTGGCCTTAGGGCTTTTATTTCTGTTTTCCTGGCAACAAGTGCAATCCTCAGCCATCTCCCACAGCAGCAGACTTGTTTCAGCAATTGTTTAGTTCATGACTTGACTTGGCTGATAGGGTAGGCAGTAAGACCAAATATAGGTTAGTATTTGAAACTTGCTCCTGTGTTTAGGTGGCTCTACTTGGTCCCCTGCAGGATTTCTTTCTCCATTTCTCCTTGCCTTTGATTCAAAGATGCCCAGAGCTTCTGCCCCTATCCCACCTGGAGCTCACACAACATGCCTATGTAACACTAAGGCAAGCTAGAAGCCATCCTCCAGCATCACTCTGCAGCATCCCAGCCTGCTGGGCAAAAACTCAGAGGAAAAGCTTTGCCTCTTGAGCTCAGACCCTAGTAAATGCATCTTGCTACACATCTCCCTCTGCCATCCCTTTCCATAACGACACGTTCTATCTGACTTTTATATTGGTTCACTAAGCCACTGTGCTGTCTTCTTCCTTTTATAATTAAGCAACTCGAGAAATCCTTTGAGGTCAATAAATTCTGAGGAGGCTTACATAAAACAGAATGTAAAGTGGAGAGCCCTGCCATCAGAAGCCAGTAAAAGTCAGGCTCTTTGTGCAACACCTCTGCAAATGGCATTATGTCATTGCCTAATATTAGTAAGAAACAGTAAGATTATGTTTTTTGTTCAGGGCTATAAAACGTAATGAGTCTCACATAATCTACTGAAGGGAAGGGGAGGGGGAGAGCACGAGACAGGAGGAAGGTGACTGTAAAAGTGAAGTTCCATTTTTTGGACATACTGAGTGCATTAGGAAATCTAGCTTGTAACACCCAAATAGACTTTAATGTGCTCTGTCCTATGGATGTAATTTATTTTGTTTTGCTTTGCTTGCTCTGAACACACACACAAAACCTTTCAGGAGTCTGGTGGTCTTGTTTCAGTAAATACAACATAATAATAGGAAGCTGGAAAATATTATGGGGTGGGTGCAGATGGCATTTTTCATTCTGGGTCATGATACATTGCTGTGTCTCTGATGCTGCTGATCCCAGCTCAGCAAAGCACATAGTATTATTCTCAACCTTCAGAACCATGTTGACATATTTCCGGTGCTAAATATTTACTTTCTCGCCGTATGAATGTAAGTGCCCAACCAACAGATCTGTGGAATCATTCATTTCGGAAGAGGAAAGAAGCAATCCTCTAAGGGAGGCTTTGTGCTACCGACCTGAATATGCAGGTTGTGTGGGAGTTACATACGAGCTGTGAGGGCTGGGGACGAAGCAAACTGCTTCTCAGCTGAGCAATAATCTGTACTAAGGACAGGGCTTTACACAGGGAGCCAAGCACTGTAGGCGATGTCCGGTTTGCTTTTCTGTCCTGCTTGGTCCTAGTGAAGGTGGAAGGACGTTGAAATGCGGTGGGAAGAGACCCCTGCAAACTGTGCTCAGTAAATACCAGCAGTAAACCTCAGACTGGGACAAGGGGCTGGGGGAAATATTTTAGCAGTGATATTCTGTAACCAAAGGAGAGGAAGGCTTTTTTTTTTTTTTTTTCACACACCATAACTATTCACTAATGCATGCATGAACTAACTGTCCTTTCTGTCAAGCGCCTTCATTAGTATTCTTTTTCTTTCTGTACTGGCGTTAGACTGAAAGAGAGATTATACTGAAAGTTGGCTGGCTATCAGTTGGTCCAATTTTATGTCTTTTAAAATGTGTGCTTTTTATAGGGCTAAAAATTAGTCTCGAACTTTGGTGCAAGCAGCGCCTACTAGAACTATTGGCTATTAGCTTGCTCTTTGGATACCCAGTTGATTCCCATGCACTGTATCTTGTGTGATATTCATCCCAAATACATGCAAGTCCCTCAAACACCACTGACCTTTCCTGGATTACTGATGAGCAGGGAATAGCACAAGAGCTGTTAGTGACAGCCAGCATCAGGATGTGAAATTATCAGTATTAAGTCATGGAAGTGCATATCCAAAAAGCCAACAGATATGGTGGCAGTCCTAGAAGGTCCCTCAGGCTGGTGAGTTATAAGTAGTTCTGGGTTGGAAAAGATACAGTTTCTGATGTCCTAACCAACATCCTGCCTACTTCTGGTCCTCCATGCTCTAGTGACACCAAGCTCCTCTTCTCCTCAGGGTACTGCAGTCCTACTCCCCCTGCATTGTCTCAAGTGGTCTCTCTACACATTTCCAAGGAATCACTGCTATTTTTAAACTTGCCTTCCTGATACCTCGCAATTTTTCTTACCTTGCTATGGGTGGCAGATAAAAATGGTCAATAAAGGGAGACCTGCTTAGCACTATCGGAGCTGCTCTTGTTCTTTTCTTTTTCCTTTCTGAAACCTTATCTAAGAAGTGAGAACTTTTGGATTTATCTAGAGTAGCAAGGTATGGGCCCACACAGCAGGCATGTGTGGAACCAGCACCACTTATATGTCAGCAAGAGCTGCCAATCCTCCAGAAATCCTGCATGGACCACAGCATATGTACAGTGCATGGCTTTATAGCCCACGTGCCACCAATCCAAGGCTTTCTGGAGTGAGTTTCTGGTGCTGCGCAGTTGCTCTCCACATGTGCCGCAGGTTTGGCACGTCTCCTAAGCATTGGACCCTGATCGTACGTGCTGCTCTGAAAGCACCCGCTGCAGACAGCTGGGAAGCCCCCGCCAGCCAGATGGCCAAAAAGCTTCCTGCACCTGAATCCTTAAAAGCATTTGTTCTCCAAAAAATTGTTTGTTCTCCAAGAAGGGTTTAGTGGTGACGTGGGCAGCTCTAGCTCTGCGCAAGGGGCTGGTGCGTGAAACCGCATTGTGTCCCTTTATCCATCCGCTACCAATGTTACTGTGTCACCTGGGGTGTGAAGCTTCTGCTTGTGGTGTCTAGACTTGTGATTACTGAAAATTAATTAAACTGAAGGAAATTAGGCTGGAAGGAGAGTAGACTCCTGGGAGGGGAAAATGGAAGAGAAAATAGGATACTGGTGTTAACCCTTTCCAGCTACTGAAATAGGAAGAGCTCTTAAATGCTCTCAAGTCCACTTGAACACATGTAGATAGTGAGTTGGTGTTATTTCAGGAGCTCTCACCTTACATGCTCAGATCTGGTGCAGGCAGTGGCCATAGCCTGCGTGTGATGAGCACATCAGGAGTGGGCAGCCCATTCTCCCTCTGGCCATATCTTAAATAAGTCATTTTTTTTTTTCCTGAAATAACTTGCAGATCAGCAGTAGGTTTGAAATGAGCTGGTCTGGTTGTGGATAAGATGAGGGAAACAGAGATATGTGGATGTAATCCGGTAACAATAAATCACAGCCTTATGGGGACAGGGCGGGAGTCTGGATGGGTGGCAGAGGAAGGCATGGACCAGTCTTCTCTTGCTTTTGCGTAGGTTTTTACCTGCTTTCCTGTCTCTTAAAGTCTCTCTTATATAGCTTTTCAGCATGGTATGTGAGTGCTTTGTGCCTTCCCCTTGGCATACAGCCACCGTCTGGCTAGCGAGCAAGTACAAACTGTAACACCTGGGTGTCAGCTATGAACATTAGGGTGTGCTACAATGGACCCATCTGTAGTACTTGGCACATGCCGAAGATTTTTATATGTGGTTGGCTTGAAAAGCAGGATCAGAGAGAGAGAGGAGGGAGAGCAGGGGAAGAGGGCTCCGCTGGGCACGCGGAGAACATCATTTTGGCAAAGGTGCTGGTAGGTTTCCATGGGCTTGTCTGTTTCTTCGCTCAGCTCATGCATTCAATAAAAATATCCAGGTTGTTTCTAAGAAAAGCAGGAGTAGATTTCCCCAAAGAGCAAGTTTAGAAGCCTCATTCTTTGTCTCTGGAGAACAAATCTAATGCTATAACTGAATTTAATAAGAATACATTTAATAGTAATAGATATAATAAAAACCTGATTTAATAATAACTAGTTTTATTGTTCTTCCATGTGAACCAGGTCCTGTTGTCTAAATCCCTGAGCACCACAGGGTTTCTAGCTGGCTCTGGAGGGGGGAGTGCCCTGGTTTTCAGGCTGTGGCAGCTACAACAACATTGTGTCCTGGAATAAATGTCAGTCAGGAGGGTATGGACAAGGGCTACCTTTGGTATTTCCACACCGATATCTTGAGCCCAGAGAGTCATGATAGGTTACAGTTTTACTCAGTGGACGGAAAGAACACATCCCTATCTGAAAAAGTCTATGTATCCATGAGACATCCCACTAAAGGCAGGGAATGAGTTTGCAGTAGTAAAAGGAGCCGTAGTTTATTGCATCGGGTGCACCTAAGTGAAAATTGCAGTGCACTGAAAGGAAAGGAAACATTTTTTTTCCCCCCTCTTTATGTGGCACTGATGTGTTTTAAAATGCATGGGCAAAGTTTGTAGTTTATTTCCTCCAAAGGGGCCAAGTCCTCCTGGCATTCTTATGAACAAGCTCATTAGAATAAAATCCATTATGCGCATAACTAATGACACAAATTTACAAATCTGTTGACAATTATGACCACATCCCTCATTGCATTTGCTTGTAGCTCACTGAAGTGACCAGGGGAAGGAGTTCAATCCAGAAGTTTTACAGCTCACGAGCTCTGAGTGCAGCCATGTGAGATTATTTCCCAACTGGATTACAATGCTGTCATTAGGCAGGGCAACTCAGGAGGACCAGGGCACGAGACCGTAAACTGTCCTCGGGAGACCTGAAGTAATTTTGAAGGCAGGACAAGATATTCCTGGCTGCAGAGACCTTTTTTTTTTTTTTTTTTGTTGTTTTTTTTTTGAGGGGGGAGGGGGGGGAAGACATGGGCAGGCACACAAACAAGGGGTGTTCCAAGGAGTGGCTGGCGTCCTTT
>JANIJG010008841.1:31778-51055 GCA_024611175.1 Megaceryle torquata | reverse complement strand
AGACCCCATAACCTGCCCTGGGGAGCGCTGGGTTTATTTTGAGCGCAGGAAAATATATTCCTGTGTGCAGAGACTTTTTTTTTTTTTTTTTCTTTTTTTTTTGAGCTGGGAGGGGGGAAAACACATGCGCATGCACACAAACAAGGGCTGTTCCAAGTAGTGCCTGGCGTCCTCTGGAAATGAATAGAAATCAAATTGAGACGCTGGTGTCCTCAGAGTGTTAAATATTTCCAAGTTCTTGCCAGGCGGGTGTAATTTATTGAATGTAGGTTTTGTGAAATAGTGCTCCTGTCAGGGGGAGATTGGCACCAGAGAAATGAAGGCGGCTAATTCTCAGGGGGTCCTCCCTGGCAAAAACCCTCTATTGAGTCCTCATGCTACTTGTGCTCATAACTGCCGAAAAACCAGGAGTGCCATCTGCAAACTGTGATTCATAAACACTCTGTCAGTCTGCCATCTACCCTGACATCATAAAATAACAAGAAGCAGCATTGTAATAAAGAGAGGAGGTTTGCAGTCGACCAATTAAATGCATCTAATTTATTTCTGTTACAGCTGAGGCTTTATTTATTAGTAAACAGCTGCATTTGTTACACTTTTTTTTCCCCTGATTTTTTTTTTTTCTCTTTACTAGGAGTGTGCCAACTGGCACTTTTGATAATCCATTAATCCTAAATAATCATCTGGGTACTTCATGGTTGGTAGGAAAAAAAAAAAAAAGAAACAACCATAGCAAAGAAGGTTATTAAAAGTTAAAATGTAACCTTGCAAGGAGGATGGAGAGCGCTTCCCTGCCGTGGGTTTGCATGAGTTACAGCGAGCTTAAGTTTGCAGGCCAAGTCCTACACTCAATTTACACCTGCGAGTAACTGTCGTGGCAGCCAGCTGGAAGGGCTATAAATCTCAGAGCAGGATCTGGCCCTGTGGATATTTTTTTTTTTTTTTAAGGACGGCATGTTTGTGGTACAAGGGGAGCGTTTTGCATGTTTGGTTTACTTGTCTCCTCCTTTCTCAGCACTAACTTGATTCTCAGTAAAGCTAAAAATCTGCGAATTGGTTGTCAAAGTCTAATTAGCTGATATTACATTTAAAAAAAAATTTAAAAAAAGGAGATAAGTTTGCCTTTTATAATTGGAGCTGCCCTCCACCCCCACTTCCCCTCCCCTTGAACCCCCTGGTGTGTGTTAATTGAGCTCCAGGACTTTTCAGTGTATTTTAATGCTCTCTTCTTTTCAGTGCCCTGGAAAGCTTTGCCATTAATGAGACAATAATATGTACAATCAAGTAAAAGTGTAGTAAAAAAACCCTAGGTAAAGTCACATGGAATGGGGATGGTGTGAAGGGTGTGTGGATGTGTGGAGGGAGGGAGTGGTTCACCAGCCTCCCTAACGCAGCGTCATACAGCCAATAATCTTCCATAATTTTTAATTTACCTTCCTGGGCATTTCCTTTTCCTTACAAGGGGGAATGTTTGGGGTTTTTTATTGTTCCAGGGTGTATTTTACCAGTTAAGGGAAGAAGGCCGTTGTCTGTAAGGGAGTCAAATGAACATGATGAGGATCCTGAAGAGGCCAAACCAGGGGAAACATTGGTCTACACTGTGTTTTAGTCTTTCTGCACGTGTGTGTGTAGATATAAATACAAAATCCTCACTCCGAGCCCACCTTGAAGCCGATATGGGCTCTCACACCTCCATCCTCTCCTGTACCATCCTTCCCATAGGATCCCAGTACCTCCCAGTGGTGAGTTAACTACCACGGAGTACATCTGTCCCATACTCCTCCTCCCATGGCCACCTCTGGGGGAGCTGCACATGCCACACTGTGCCTTGTTTTGGTAGCTCAGTTTTAAAGCCTGTCTTGTTTAATAAGTAAAAAACCCCCAATGTTAAAAAGAAGTGAGCACAGGTGGGTGCTCTATATATGGGCGCTCTTTTTCGATATGTATAATAATGTTGGGTTTACTTAGTCATGTTTTCTTCTTTCTCCTCCTCCCATCTTCCTCCTCCACACCTGCTTTCAATCACTCCCCTCTGCCCTGCCTGTCATCCTAAACCACAAACCCACTAATGTTATATTTCAAGTCAAACTTTCAAGCCCACGACATTCAAGCAAGTGAATACAAAAATCTGAGTGGCTTCGCCGGCCTCGCCGGGTGGAGAGCAGGCACGGCCCCAAGGAGCACGCGGGGGATGCTGCCGACTGCTCGAGCTGCTGAGTTGCAGCCGGTCACGGGGTTTCACGCATCCTAGAGCTTGGAGTTTATTTTTCCATTTAAAGCTGAAATTGCTTTTTGTTTTCTTGGTTGTTTGTGGTTTGGGTTTTTTGGGTTTTTTGTTTGTTTTGTTTGTTTGTTTGTTTGTTTTCTAGAATCTAAAAAAAAGGAACATATTAAGGCCAAGTGTTGCTGCTAGATGAACAACTTCAGATGCATATGTCTTCTTGTTGTACGTCACATACGTTTAGCAGTGCATACCCTGACCGTGAAAGGTATCAGGCTGAGAAGAAATAAATAGAGAAGTGGTGAATCAGGCTACCTAGAAGATCAGGTGTGTATTTATTTATTCTTTTGATTATCAGTTAGTATAAACCCAGAGACTTTTTAGGTAGGTTATTTTAAATAATAACCTGTTTCATGGTAAACAAACCAGTTTGTCTGACATCTCAGTCGAGCAGTGAACTCAGATCAGTGTGGCTTAATTCTGGGCTTGAAAGCTTCATCCTTCTGCTCATAATTAGAGATATAAGGAGCCTGGTTTTTCCTCTGGCATTAAGCAATAGGAGTGGGTAACCTGCTACTCAAAAGAGTAATTAGGAGGGTCTTTATGTCATGGGTCTTGGGACAATTTCCCATCATTGCATCTCTCTGGAGCAGATCTGATGGGTTAGAAGTAGTCAGACACCAGTTCTTGAAAGGCTCTTGTTATTTCTAATTATGGCAAGTTTCAGGTTTGATTTTTTAATTACACCTGTTTACAGGTGTCATTAATGGAGCAACATAGCGTTGGTGGCAGACAGCAGCAGAAAGCTTTTCTACAAGGGACAAATGAGGTGACCATCACTGTGCCCTGCTGAGCATCTAAAAAATGGGAGTATCAAAAGACTTCCGAGATGCTACAGGAAACGCAGCCCTTTTTTCCACACAGGCAAAAATGAAGTTGCCCATTTCACAGCTACCTCCTTATTTTATCTTATTTGTTTGGATTTCTTGTAAAGAAAGGAGTAACATAAGCACTGCATCTACTGAATCAGCTTGGGCTTGACTGTGGACTTCTGTAACCCTTGAGAAAAGCATACAGAAGGCTGATGTCCTGTGTCCCTGGCTATTTCTGACAGTGCTTTCCCATCCTTGCCCTTTCTAGGTCCTCTCTCCTCTGCTCTTCACCTCGATCTCAGATGACTTTTGGTAACAATCTGAAAAGGAATCCCTGTTCAGTGGCATCTCATACGAATTTATTCTCCTTCAAAGTTGCAACCAAAAAGTAAGAAACACCCAAATTCTTCTTCAACGCAGCACAAATGATTTGTCTGATGCCAAATGCCCCAAGACTGGTGAGTTTTAATAATGTTCTTTCTGCTGAAGAAGACACTGCTCATTTTCCTTCTTGTTGACTTTTCTCAAACACAAAGTTTTTGTTATATGAAAGTAAGCTAATTATATATATATTTTAAATTACTAGAATGTCTTTAGACTTATGTACCCAGATAATAGTCACTTCCTGAAAGCATCATGTCTCATTCATGGATTTCATTTGCCATGCCAGTGGCATTAAAAGGGTTAATAGCAAAGATGAGCCATCAAACGGGGTGAAAAGCATGGAAATTGGTGCAGATTTTGTTGTAGAAATAATTTTTTTAAACCCCCAAGCCTTGACAACCACTATTGTCAGATGTTGCTGGCAGCCTTCTCCATTTAATAGGAACCTGTTGTTTCTGAAAGTCAGTTGGCAACATAATAAGGCTGCGAGAAACAGAAAAAAGCTCCTGTGGAGTCTGGGCTAGAAATGCTGCTGTTGTATATTGTCATCAGCAGGTTGACTGACAGCAGCGGAAGCTGATTGACATTGTTCTCTTGCTTTTGCAACATCCTTGGATGAAAACTTGTCTTTACTTCGGCAAGTCAACCATTGCACTGCCACCCTGATTCGCATATGTTTTTAAAAACAAGGTGAGTGATGATGGAAAAGGTTGAAGTGGATATGATGAGGTAAATTGGGACTATTCCTGTTCTGTGAAGTCCAGTTGCTCAGTTTTCCAGCAGCCTCAATTTTCTGAGGCTACTCCTTTGTAAACGTGAAATTGTCCTGGCCCTCGGGTGCTATGGTGGAACTCTTCGCAAATAAATCTAATGGAGCCAGAACCTCTGTTGCTGAGGTTACAGCATCACTGTCGGCTTAAAACACAGTGATTGCGACTAATGCTTAGTTCATTAACGCGTTCTGTCCATTGGCTCATTTGGATCTATTAACATAATTGTTCTTTCTAAACAACTGGGTCATTCTCTCTCCCCAAACAGAAAATCAAAGCTGGCTTCAGTATTTTGGACAAATCATGCAGCCAGAAAAATACATGTGCTCTGCTATAAACTCACCCAGGCTGTGATTAGATAAAAATGTTGTGATTCCACTTAGCATCGGCCTTGAAGTGAGACTCACCATGGGGTGTATTTGAAAACAAATGAGATATTTCTGCAGCTTTTTCTGTTGTAAATGTCCTATCTGCCACTAAAATCTAAAGTAAAACTATTTTCCCAAGCTATTTTGATAATTTTTTTCTCCTTCCCCTGAACTGAAGGGCTGACTTTTATCCTCTCCCTCTGGTCTGGGATGTAATAAGGAATATTCCCCTTTTTTAATTCTCTCCTGTTGGTTTCCCCCTTTACTCATTTCAGTTTTTTAGGTGACATTGTTCTACTCGCCAAACCTGTAACTTTAACAGAGGGTGACAGGGTGACCTTGACGACAGATGTTCCTGTGGCAACAGATGGCACTAGCAAACCCGAGAAGCTGCTGTATGCCGTCTCCCTGCCACCTGTGCATGGTCAGATTGAGCACATCAATTATCCCGGCGTGCCCATTTCCAGTTACAGCCAGTTGGATGTGGTGGCCCAGAAGGTCTCCAACGTCCATGACAATAGCCATGGGGCCGGTAAGAAGTCACTCAGGTGAGAGGACCTCCCCTTTGCACACCAAAATGCTGAAAAGCCTTCAGCCAGCAAAGGGTTAAGCTTGCCTTTCTTTCTCCCAGTACCAGTTGGTGCAATATTTAACGACTGATGTGGTTGTGGGGAAAAGACTGCTGCAAACAGTAACACGATGTAGTTTTATCATCACAGCCATTACATACTTTATCGACTGTAATAGTGCAGTTGTGTGGCCAAAGGCAATAGCAGTATCTTAGGCTTAATATTGGGGTGTACCCAGGTAGGCTTTTGTGATCAATTAGTGAATGAAATCAAATGATTTAGGTGTATATACAGAGTTTACCACATTTCGCAAGGTTGCCAGCGGTGGAAAAGGAAAAGCAAAAATTCCCCATCTGTGTCTGTTGTTGCTTTCTGGGCAGTTTGTGAAGGGGAAAAAAAAAATAATCGTAACATTGTCTGAAATGATCAGGAGAACTTAATCCAGATGGTGGTGTCATTTCTAAGAAAAAGCATATGTTGGCCATTATGATACTTAAATATAATGGTTTTACATTCCTCTAGTGGACACAAAAGGCACACAACAGAGTTGGCGGGGTTTTTTAATCTTCTGAATGGTGGCAGCGGTGGTGGAGTGGTGGGAGATTTTATCTTCCAAATGGTGCGTTTCCCAGAAGATATGGCAAATTCAATTGAGGAGAGCCTGCTGTAAAAGCCATGCTCCTGTGGAATGTAAATTTGTGCCTTCCTCTAAGCAGCAACAGTGGAGAGGCTTAATTTACTGCCCCCTTTGGATTATCATCATTTTATACATATTCTTCCAGCTTTTCCTTTAGTCTTCCTTTTTTTTTTTTTTTCTTTTTTTCTTTTTTTTTTTTTTTTGCCTTAACATGTTTTTCTTTCCGATTTGCTTTAAAAGTTATTTACGCTCCCTTTGCAGCAAAGTGGGCACTATAACTAATTTTATTCTTACCATGATTAACTATGAATAATTTCCTAAGAAATGAGTCAAATTAACAAGAGGAAGAAGGAATCAATAAATCATGAAAGCAGCCTCTTTCTAAGTGGGGTTAAAACCACCATTAAATAAATCACGGACTCTAAATGATGACCTGCTTGGATATGGATGGGGGGGAAAAAATTCCACTTAAATTGTGGTGAAAGGAAAAAATGTGGACTAGCATCTGTGCCCTCCCCATGCCGTGCAAGGAAAGGGGCACAGGAGAGGGAAGGAGCTTTGAGAAAGGACCCTGGGACAAGGCAGAGCAGAGAGATGTGGTTTCCTTGCGTTGGTTGCTACAGCCCAGCTGCGGGGAGGCAGCCAAGCAGGGATCAGAAAAGCTCTGGCTTTTAGACATGGAAGCATAAATGTTGTTTAATGGAACCTTCTGCCTCCATCCCTGTTTTGCATGGAAGCTCAGGAATGCAGGAGCTGACCCACACTCACTTGAAATACCTGAAATGTTTTCACTCTGCTTTGATTATTAATTTTTCCTGTTGGCTTTCATAGGATTAGTCACAATTTAACCTACCTGGAGACAGTTTCAGAATCAGGCCCACCATGCTTCTTAGCCAGTTTACCTTTTAATCTTGCATTAAGGATCATCCTTTGCCTGATGGCACACTGAGTGCACTAATGTTACCTAGGGCTAGATTTTCATCTTTCTTGTTCATCGAGACTTATAAATCTAAATTTTGCACAAGGAATGCTATCACTTTTGCAGAAGAGTGGCTCATCCATCTTTACGCCAGTACGTAAAGACATCTTTAAACTGTAGAAAATCAGGCAGACATTCCTCCTCAAGTTTTCCACGGGAAAGAAGGGGTCAAAATGTTTATTCCTTAGTTAAAAGGAAAAAAAAAAACAAAGGAAGGAGAAGCAATTCTGCTTGTAACCTCCCGTTTGCAATTCTTTTTATGATCTTTTCTCCTCCCTGAACATATGTATGAAATGGCAGCAGCTCCCTGCTTGCTGGAAGGGGTACCTATTACCTTGTGGTACGGGCCAAAGATTGTCAGCTGGTTTAAATCAGTGTATCTCCCCTTGCTGAAATGATGCTGTAGTCATTTAATCTGTGGCTTATAAAGTTAGTCCATAAAGTTGCTGAGAAGGTCTCTTTCCTAATGTATTTTGTGGTCATGGGAGCTCATATCTTTTTTTGTGGAACTGAGGAGTATCCAATTGATTCAAGGTGTCTCAGGACCTGTTTGTGCTCCCTCTGTTTTGCCCATCTGGATGCTGGTGGGCAGGATTTGGTGCAGGTCTTTTGGCAAAGCTATGGATGAGGTCAGAGGGCCACAAGGCACAGAAGTCACTTTCTGCCCACAACACCCCTAAACATCAGTGAGAGCAGGTGGTGAAGGGCTTCCTCCAAAAATTAATGTGAACTAGTGAAGCCTCATGCCTTCATCCATCCCTCCAAGCTGGCACTGAACCAGGGGAAGCACACGAGCATTTTCACCATGGTGTCCTCTGAGGTGGTCTCAGTGGGTGAATCATGCTTATGTAGTGCTTCTGCAGTGGGTTTTATTCTTGGTCTTGCTCTTTAATAATAAATGCTCCTGAACAGAGCAGTGCTTATGAAGCAACTAAGAATGAGGCCTGCTTTTTTCTAAGCACTGTACTTTTACTAAGTACAGCTGAGTATGTGTCCGCAGGGCAGATGGACGTGTGGGGAGGACTGGACCCATCCAATGGCCACAGAGCTCATCTCAGTTTCCTGCTGCTTGTGAGGAACAGAGAGATGGGGCACAAGGGTGATGGGCAGAGAGCAGAGAAGCAGTAGCGGGGACGATGGAAAGTGAGCTATAGGTCCAAGGAAGGGATTGCAAAGGGCAGAACTACAGTGGATGTGCCAGTTGTCCCTACAGGGTGCCATTTCTGCCTCCCTCCTCTTCACATTTACTTCCAAAAAAAGTATTCATGAGCAGGTATGTGACTGCCTGGCCTACTGACAGCCATGGTCAGGTTGTCTCTGAGGAACCTTGGCCTTGGCCACTCTCAAATATAAGGGAGATGTCCATGGAAGGGAGGGTGTAGGAGGAAGCTGAGAGAGAGGGCACCCACTGCCTGCCTCCACCACGGGCATGTATAGTGGGTCCAGCAGCTCTGCAGGGAAGGTTTGGGGTTGAGGTGGAAAGACAGCTGACTTGTCTTTCAGGCGTGAAGGAGTTAAAACACAGCGATTAAAAAAATCCTTAAAAAAAACCCCACACTCACACACACTCTCACAAAACCCTGCACCCTAAATTAATTTCTGCTGGTAATCTATATCGGGTTAAATAACGCCTCATTATTCTGCAACACAGCTGAGGCTTCTCAAAATGTTTATCTTGTTTTGTAACTGGTACCTTCTGGCATATTCCAGTGCCAACTCTCCTAGCTCTTGCTATATTTCATTCTCACTATTTTTGGAATGGAGCTGCTGGTTCCAGGTGATTTAATAAATTGCTTTTTTTTGTGTTCCTTTTAACTTACCCATCTGCTCAACACATGCGTAACTTGCAATCTGTCGGCAGTTTGCAGAAAGACAAACTGTCAGAGCTGCATGCATTTGACAACTTTGTTCCCAATTAGATTAGTGGTAATTTTAACAGATTTCAGGGCAATCGAAAAAAGGGATGACATGTTATTAAAGCATCAATTTTGACAGACCCAAGCACATACAATTTCAGTGTAAATTATTTTAAATGCTTTAATTAAAGCTATGAAAGATTTACCCTTTTAAGCGGTAAGTGATTGCAAGACAAATATAAAGGGAAAGTGGATAACAGAGTTTCCTAAATGGTTTATGCTGCGCATGGCAGTCCACAAGTCACCACCACCATAATCTATGACTGTAATGTTGGAGGCATAGTTAATTATTCATAGCCTCATCGCTGGAGCAGACGTGATTAAGAACATGAGGAGCATTCAGAGATCTAAGCAGTACCTATGAAAACCAGAGCTCAAGCCCCTTTTAGATCAGATGCTGTTAGGAAACAGTTCAGGGGTATCTCACATGGCGGATGCTTTTATAAATACACTTTCATTTTTGCCCCAGTTCTGCTCTGGTTTAAATGGCCAAAGCCCAGTGGTCAGGGTGATTGCAGATTTAGAGCAATTGGGGATTTTCTATACTTGAAGACACTTTAGAGGCTGTACAAGCCTTGTTAAAAAAAAAAAAAAGGAAAACAGAAAAAATGCAACATTTATTATTTAAACAGAATACATCACTCTTTTTTGTCACTCCAGGAGCACTCTGCCACATGTGTAGCCCATTTAACCATTTAAATGATTTTGCGAATTATGGACCCCATCCAGCAACCTTCGTTCAGGCAAAGCCGACCTTGGCTTCATGGTGAGAGGGCTGGGCTTGGCCCCTCTTCCCCAGCCCTTGGCTCTCGGCTGGAGGACCATCGGCCTCCCTGCAGTCACACCTTCATTGCACACTCAGATGCTGGTCTGAATTGGAGCCGAAACCTTCCAGGATGATCGCTCCAAGAGCTTTGTTTATTTTTTGTGGGGCTGGCTGTGCAGTGCAAAGCTGTCTCATTTTCAGATTGTTAAATGTGCATATTGCTTTAGTGTATAAACTATTGGTCCCACAACCGTCACTGAAAGTTTATTTCCTTTTTAATTCAGGGACTGTAGGGCTTCCTGATGCTATTTAGAGTAAAAAGTGACAAGCACACTGTTCCCACCATTCCCTGTTTCTTAAAACCAAGCTTGCATCATCTGTTTGGGGTTGTTCTTCTTTCCTTTGGAGATGGTCATGACTTGGTACAACTTTCTGAAAAGCTTAGAACATTTTCTTTGTAGGTTGCTGACCAAAAAGCAATGGAAGTGAGAGTGGCTGCTCTAGCAAGAACTGCTGGAAGCTGGTCAGAGCCTGTGGTCTTGTGCCCCTTCCAGCTATTTGCTGCAATATACGGTGATTTGGATCTGGCACAATGAATCTACCAAATAAGATGAAGTCCTGATGGAAGTGTCTGACCACCTTTGGGACTGCTTTTCATCTGCCTGCTCATACTGCCGGTCTGTTCTCTGCTTTGCAGGTCTGTGAACCAAACTTTAAAGGTTTTTGCTGTTGGGACAGCTCCTAAATACTCTCAGATCCCTTCCTGTAGTGCTCTTCTCAGCTGGCCCCATTTAATTCAATCAACCTACTCAAATCAAATGTGCACTGGTTTAAGATCCACCTTATTGTGTGTCGGTCAGTGAGCACCGGCCTCTTGGGATGTCCAAGTTTGCCATGAAGAATCACCTTCCTTCTTAAAAAGTGAAGGTGACTGTGCATCAGAGATCAGAGTGTAAGAAAAAGATTTTCCTGGTCAGCCACCAAATCAGTGATTTTAGAAGGCCAACAAAAGAATGGGACCAGCGTGATAGGTAAGCAGATAAACATGAGCAACTGGAGCAGATTTAGACTACCCATGCTCATAGATATCAAAATGCCTGTAAGTCCTGAATGTTTTCTCCTCACCCTGGTATAGCCTTTTATGTGTGAAAGAGATTGTTGTACATCAGGGCAAATTTAATAGGATGAAAATACTCCACTGGCACAAGGGAGGTGCTAGGAAAATCAGGAACTTTTCATTCATTGGCATGGAGTGATTTATGGTTTTCCTTTACTAGACCAAGAAAGGAGCCACTAGGACCTGTAATGCAGGTCAATCACTGTCTACAGGAGCCTTCTGATGCACCACCAAGTAGTATTGAATGACAAGAATATCACATGATATTCTTAGCATCAAGAAGGCTGAAGAAAGCAATCTCTTGATGCTTGTGGTCTCCTGGCTCATTAGCGCTTCTCCTGAAAGAGGTCTAATTTTGGTTCAAAACAAGATACACTAGACATACCAGAGACCTCATCTCATGACAGATTAGAGTCATGATGGGGGCTCAAAGAGCTTGAAGTCTGAAAAATCTACCAATTTTTAGTAAGTTTACCTAAAGATTGTGGGCCCATTAGAGTTTCTGAGATCAAATCACTGGTGAAGTCCAGTCCTGTTATAGTCACCGTGGTCTGGTCCCTGTAAAACTAAGCAGGCACTTAAAATAGCTTATTTAATCAAGTCACATGCAAAACAGAGCAAAAAAACCCTGCTTATATCCATACCGAGCTTTGCTGCCTAATCTATTTTATAACGTTTTGCAATTAACAGGCCAATGTTCATCAGCTGATAAATAATTAACAACTGTTGTTTCTAGGGCATGACGTAAAAGGCTTACATAGGACAAAAACTAGCTTGAGTTGTTTGCCAAAATTCTGACCAAACTTAAATTCACAGCTCACAAAACCAAATTTCTCTGAAAATTTGCACTTCGTGGTATCTCCAAGGGAGTCCTCTTCAGGAGTCTGACAAACTTACTAGAAAAATGTATTCAGCTGCTCTTGTTGTCATCCAGGTATTGGAAATCTAAAATGAAATAACTAAAAAATTGACTTGCTGGAAACTTTGGTTACAAATGGGAGAGGAAGAAGACAGATTGTTTGGGAACACCCTTTGAATGGATCTTGCTGATGGTCTTGTCAGCTTGCAATGATTTTATTTGCATACTTCCATGTATTTTGAGTGAGGAGGGTGTCTGGATGAGCCATAAAAGCCAACAAGAGGAATACCTGTAACCACATTTGTGCTGTAGAGAGCTCAGTGGCTTCCTTCAGAGCTTTTCTGATTTATTTATTTTTATACTGCATATTAATCAAGCAATTACAAGTGCTCTTGCCCGAGAGAGGGGGATGACTCCTGTTTACAGCACACACAATCATGTATGATTAAGCAAGTTCATACCATGCTCATGCAAAGTTCAGTCTCCCACATAGACGAGCTTTACTCCTGTTGTAAAGGCTTCTACTGCACCAGAGAAGCATGTTTCTTGACCATGGTTTTCTCCAATAGTTTCACAGAGTTTTTCAGATATCCTAGCTTCAGGCAAAGGATCATCAGAAAGAAAAGGGTCAAAAACTTAAACAAGTCTCCAAATTAAAATTGTGAAGCTACTGAAGACAGTTGAGGATAGATGTGATGTATTTGTGGCAGTGAGTGTCACTGAAGAGGTTTTCTGTAACATTTTGTACTATTTGGAGTTTCCTAAGTGTTGCAGGCTTCATGCCCAGGTATATCGGTTTGCTGTAATACAGCCAAGTGACCAAGGTGTGAAAAACTAAGGCCAGGTCAGTATCTGCCAGGATGGGATGCAGTCTCCAAGCCAACTGGGGATGGTTGGAAGTGATAATTGCTGCTATGAGAAAGCTGAATGTACTTGTGGATTCTTCTCCTATTTTTTAAATAGCTCAGTTCTGAACGTGTGCTTTCACCACAAACTTTTCCAAATTCTCCTGCATACTGACATCTCAGTTGGGTTCACCTGCCTGTTGTGTATCTGTCATGTTATCCTGACTCAGCATTGGGACCTCATGCTGGTATTGGCATGACTGTGTACAGTGAAAAATGGAGATGTTTGTTTTCTGTGCCTTTCCAGCGCTTACCCTCAGTTGCATATAAATATTGAAAGAGCAGGAGATATGCCTTGGCCAATGTGATACCCCAGAGTAAAGATACAGG
Organism: Megaceryle torquata; assembly: GCA_024611175.1. Classification (NCBI taxonomy): domain Eukaryota; kingdom Metazoa; phylum Chordata; class Aves; order Coraciiformes; family Cerylidae; genus Megaceryle; species Megaceryle torquata. Next base: position 38,362 of record JANIJG010008841.1, on the reverse strand, counting down.
CTTAGCCTTTGTTCTGGATTCATGTTGCTTCTTGCAGGTGAGGAGGCAGTGCCCAGAGTAAGTGGTAGTGTATAAATATAGAGAGACCTAGAAGGATGAGAGTGGATCATCTTCCTCTTGATGGGAGGAGACCTCGGGTTGTTGGCAGCAGAGCCCTTTAAGCTCTGAGTCTGGTGTGAGTCCAGTTTGTTCGAGGCTAGATCATGGGTCACAGTGAAACAAGCATTCAGCTTCCCAGTTAGAGCAGTGTAAATATCCTGGTTGGACATCAGAGATTCATGGTGGGCGTTAGTTTACTAGTGTATGTAGAAGAGACTTCTTTAGCAATGGTTGTTTGAAGGAACAAAGAAATATTCCTGTGCTGTACTACACCAGGACTTCTTGGTTCAAGAGGAGAACCCAGTGTTTGTGACTGTTCCTCCAAATAATGGTGATAAGCAGGATCATGGGTGACTCCTGTTGACCACTTGTCTCTTATAAAACTCTGGAGTGGTCACTGACATAATGTGATCACAGCCTGTATTACCAGTGGTTGCAGTGCCCTCAAAATTAGCAGGAAGGCTGAATGTGTGGTCATGAGTGGCTTAGAACGGAAATTACCTAATGTCTTTGGCCAGGGGTGGCCTGTGTACGAACACAAAATCTGTAAGATTTTTGTCTCTCATTTCCTTTTGGTAGCAACTTCATTTTTATTCGTTTTGCCCCTTTATCTTTCAGACTTCCCTGAAACCAGATTGTGCATCATTCTGCAAGAGTGGAGCTTTGTCTTTTAGAGAGGAGAGATTTTAAAACCAGGGTAGCTCTCTCCTCCCCAGCAGGACGTGTACAAGTCTACTGGAGATGGGCTCCCCCAGCTCTCCCCAGATATTCATAAGCCTCCTGGTACGTATGCAAGCCTTCCATCTCACCCACTGAAGGAAACTCTGCGCCTTTAAATGCCCTCCCCATGCACACTTTTCTGCTTATTCTGAACTGACAGGTTTAACATGTCGCCTGCCTGGTCACCGGAGAGAGGCACCTCTGGCAAAAGTTCAGAAGTCAGTGTTTTGGAAAGATTGGTTTGACCAGCTCTCAAGCGAGAGCAAATCCCAGACCAAAGGCAGTCAAATCTTCAACGACATTTAACTGCTGTAGTGCTGTAGCTTGCTGACATCCTTTTAACCTGGAGAGGAGTATTCACTGCATTTAAACCTTCAACTTTTATTTATTGTTTCTTTTCTGCTTTGTTGGCAGGGCGAACATGGGGTGAAGACAGGTTGTTTTGACTTAATTCTAATTAATTAATTAGCTTGCATATGGTTCTGGTCCAAGACTATGGGACAGAATGGCAAATTTGGATGTTGCCTTAACACCTAGACTTCTGTAATATACAGCATTGCAGTAAGGACATATATTACCTTATTGGCACTTTGGGGCTTGTTATTGAAGGGGTCTCAAGATTTACTGCATCTTGCTTTGTAAAATTGCCTGTTTGTAAACTTTTTCTCTTCCTTTGGTATACACCTTGAAGGGTAAGAATTTCTTAAAACCCAAACAAACAAGAGCATGCAAACAGTTAATAGCAAGTGGTGCCCAAATTACATATTTCTTAAACTCGTGGCCTACTTTACTAATCAGTTGTCATAAGATGTCAGATGGGGACCCATCACTGAAGAATTGCAGAATGCAGCCAGTGAAGCAACTAATTAGTTGGACAGTGGCATGGAGGTGTATGTCCCCAAGGAGCTGAAATGATCAGAGCAGGTGAGGAAAGTTTGGACAGATCGCTATCTCTGTAGTATAAAACTCAACACTTGGCTAAATCACAGCAATGCTGAGGGTGGGGGCTCAACGGGTCCTCCATCAGGGACCATGCTCAGCAAGGGACTGACTACCTCTGTTTCCAGAAAGAAAGGCGAGTCAGCTGAATGCTTGAAGGAGCACAACCTGAGATGTGCAGGAATTAGAATAGTTGAGCAGTTTCTGGGTTTCATCTGGGAGAGCTGTAGCTGGCTGGCTTGCTCATCAATGGTGTGTTACTCACTCCCAAAGCCTGTGCTCCCCAGCCCCTGCAAGAGTCAGTGTTGGTTATTCCCTGCAGGCACCAGACATACTTACCATCACAGGTAGGTGATGGTCACTGAGCCAGCAGAGCGGCACATCCACTGGCTCCTGCTGCAGCTGGGGGCAAAAGGCAGCAGTAAGGGACACTCAGACCTCCAGAACAAACATAAGAACCTCTGTTGTGAGCTAAAAGATGTAAAATACTAAAGCCTATAAACTTCTGTAGGTAGCCCATATACTTCTTTAACACAATTTCAGATGTTTTAAGATTGATGCACCACTTTCTTTTCTCTTCATCCCACCCTTATACAGGTGTACTCCTGCTACACTCATGGAGTTTTGTCTCCCTGTACAAATTCCACTGGTGAAGCAGCAAAACAAAATCCTCTTCAAAACTCCTCCAAAGGAAGAGCCCTGGTACCCTGAAGGACCTGAGAGGGTCAGTGTGGGATGCCAGGAACCCCTTCACATCAGCAAGTCACTCACTTTCACAGCACAGAAGAGGATCTGATCCTCAGTATCTTCCCTCTGGGTAGATGGAAAACTCCAGACTAGGTAATTTGACTTGGGATCTTTAGCAAGAAACCCTTAGTAGAAAATCTTCTTTTCAATGTTATTGCATAATATAGGAGAAGTTGCACAAGATGATAAGAGCTTTTGTAGGAAGTATTAATAAGTAATATTAAGCTGCATTGTTGTACAGGTTAAGGATAGTTATGTCACAGGAGTTATCAGGAGATGTGTTTCCAGACCTGGAAGTCAACTTTTAGAGACTTGATCTTGTAACTGCTTAATTCAGTGCAGTGGACAACTTCCACCACATGAGACGATTCAACATTCAGGCTGGATCAGCAGTTTCAGACTGGCCCTACCCAAGGAAAGGTCTGACAGAAGACAATGGTCTTCCTGCAATTGTGTGGCCAAGGCTGGCAGATAGGTGTGGACACCTTCAACAGGTAGCACGCACCATTCACCCTGGCAGAAACGCACTCAGAAAACCCACGCAAATGCTGTCTGGAGGTGTAAAAGGGCACCAATTCTTTTCACCCTGTTGAATTCAGGCAAGGTACTTGCTCAAGGGACAGATTCTTGGTTCCAAAAAAGCTACTTCAACCTTCGAGCTGCCAAATTCCTTCCCCTATTACCTCCCATCTTTCTTTCCAGTATAGCACAGCTACTCTGAGTCATTGTTTATCTAATTTAATTAACATTTACCAGTGCCTGCAACCTAAAACACTGTCTTAAAACATTTGCTTGAAAAGCCTCCTTGTCCCAGAGCTGTCATTTTTTAGCATGATGGATAATGGATAGAAATAATTATCCTGAACAAGGTTAGACAGCTTAAATGATTTGAGTTTCAAAGAATTAGTAAGCTTAGCTAAACATCTTATTTTTCAAGACACATTATAAAAACACAGCAATGACCATAATGGGTTGTAAAATTTGTACTCTGCTGAAACGTATGCAGTGTCTCACAGGTAGCAGTGTCTGCAGCCCCTTCACCTAGGGAGATGAAAATCAGCACATCATCTGATACACCATCAATCCCTGTGCTGAAAGGACTTCAGGTAACTTTGAAGCCCAGGTAAGATGCTTCCAGGGCCGTGAGTGCTGGTGTCCAGTTCAGCTGGTCCAAGTGGGTGGGCAGTGTGTCCATGGAAAGCCAGTGCTGCAGCCATGGTGACTATAACAGCCCTGGAAAAGGCCAGAAGACATCAGAAGGCAGAGACTTGATGCAAACAGAGTGAGCTTTTTCAGGTTTACAAAGGTATAATGGAAGGCAGAATTGGGCTTGCTGCCTCTGCATTATTTCTCTATTTTTTATTTCCATAATTTGGAGGGAAATAGAAGTTTTGAATTAATCATTGACCTTTAGCTTTGAAGAAAAAAAGAACTTCGGTGTGAAATTGCCAAAAAATGAGAGTAGCAATTTGTAATTGCTTCATTTCGCTCCTAGAAACCCAGGTGCAGCCAGGCCTCTGCGGCGCTTTGCACTGTGCAGAAGTGGGCTCTCCTCCAGGGACTCTCAATCCAAGGCAGACAAAGAAAACATGTAGGAAAACAGGCACCTGGTGGAGAAGTGCCAAGCCACATGCAATGGGACACGGGAGGTGCCCTCTCTGTGCCCTGTGCATTGCACTGTGACACCTTTCAAATAATAACTCTCCTCTGCCCAGCGAGATGCAGACACCTGGTGTTGTTCCCCTCGGTGAAGAGCAGGGGGTCACATCCTGCTGCCCACTGGCCATGGTAAGTGCTCTCAAGAACTGCCCAGCATCTTGCATGGACCCGGTCCCAGGAACAGAGTCTGGGTTATAGGCTCCTAGAGTCTTAATTGTTAAATGCATCAATATGATGGAGATTTCCACTTAAGGTAGATTTTTTTCTTTTTTTTTTTTTTTTTATTCGTGTTCACCGGGTTTTATATTTCTGGGGCCTTCAGGCAAATTAAATAAAAATCATCATCCAAAAAATGTCCCTTTTCACCTCTGAAAGCAAAAGAAAATTTTCTTTATAAAGCTGGAGTATTTACAGACCCACTTGGTAGAAACCAAAAGTTTCACTCTGAACCTCACTTTTTCTGCTTTTAAATTTATTTTTTAAAGATCTCTGTATTGGAGTAGAACGATTTAAAATTCCTCTGGCAAAGTGCAGTTTTATTGCTCCAGAACTAGCATAAAGCTGAATGGGTGGCTGTATTTCAAGCAAGGAGCTCTGGGAAAGTGCAGCTTGCAAATGGCAATAGAGCCCAGAAATTGAACTCTAGCCTTTCTATTCAGTGCTCTTTTTATTATTAAGTCACAGAATAAGTAAAATGTTACAGGGACACTTTAAATCTACACTTGTTTGTACAGCATCCGAAGAATATGTGATGGGGAAAGGAAATGAAAAATGTGGGGATGCTGAAAATAAGGAAAAGATTGGAAGTTGAAGAATCGAGTATGGTAAATTATGGGATATAGTTAAATCTTTAATTCTAACCTGAAATACAGGAACATGGCTTTGGTGCACTCATGGTTGTGGGGTGTCCTTGGGTTAGGTTCTCTCTGCTTGGTGGCTCAGAGGATGGGACATTTCTGTGGCATGGCAGGAAGCAGCAATGGCCAAAAGCTGCCTTAGCTGTAGAAAAATGTTATTTTAATATCTGAAGATCCCTTTTGTTTTGGTTTGGGTTTTTTCAGAAAAAATAAAACAGTCCAGAACTGAACTGCACAAAACTTTTCATCATGCTCTTGAAAATGCTGGCACAGTTGGCAAAGACAAGCGAGGGTGTGGACTGTAACACATGATGCTATCTGCTCCTTGGGTTTTCCTTCCAGTAGCACAGTTGAGTTTTGGATGCAGTTGTGGAAGCAATTTGTTTCTCATGCTTGTGGATGTGTAGTATGAGGCAGAGCGCTCATTATTGTGGAGCCACAAGCGATAGATGAATAACATGGTTGGGTGCCAATGTTAGCGTTGGCCCTGTGTAACCATCCTATTGGTAACCTGCATTACTTGTTCATGGCAAAACCAACAGGTTGGTTTTCCTTCGCAACTGCTTTGGAATTACAGAGTGAGTCCAACAAAAACAGTAGTAAAGTATAATTATGTAGTTACTTTTTTTACAGTTACCAGGTCATTCTTGGAGAGATATATATATTTAACATGCTATTGCTGTGTGCTGGATGGCTGGGAGAAGCTGAGGTTTGGAGTATGAATTATCCTCCTTTGCTGGTGTTTTAGAAGGTGTAGCAGCCTCTGCTCACCCTTCTTAGTTGGGAGGCAATGTTGCTTTCTCCTCTGCCTTTTGGTCACAGTGCTCTGGCCAGTTCTTGGCAGACGTCGGTGACCTCCTCCCATCTGATGGCATCTTTGCTTCTTGCCCACCCTACTTCCATCTGGCTGAAATGTTTCTGTAGAAGGCTAAATCTCTGTAGAGATTTTAGCCAAACACTGTGGCAGAAAGTGCTCTTAACAGAATTGGCAGCACTGAGGAAAGTGGTGGGAAGACAGGAAACTGCTAACACAGCAGTATTTTTAAAAAATTAAATGCAGAATGGATGCAGTGGATCTTCTTTGGTCATCTGCTGACTCTTCTGCATTGTGTGTGATGTGTAGACCAAATTGTTTCAGTTTTTGTTGAGGGAAAAGGAAATTTCTCCACAAACTTAAATTTTCCACATGAAAATCTCATGTTTGCTACTTGAAAAATCTCATGGGGGCAACCAAAACACCTTGTGGTGTTCCAGGTTGGTTTGGGATCACACCAATGTGTCGAAGTCCAGCAGCCTCAGCTAGATGTCCTGATCTGAGAACATCCTGGTGCCACACCAAACATAGAGTTGTGACTTGACTTTTCTTCTGTTATATATATAAAAAAAAAAGTATTTCAGCATTTGGCTGAAAGCAAATGTCAGTTAATGTTCTTTATGCCTGTTAAATAGGAAATCAGTAAATAAGAATGAAAGTGTGAAAAATGCTCTTTAATACTTCAGGATTTTGTTGATAACAACATAGATCTTTGCCCCAAAATCTGAAATTCAAGCAATCAGCCAAAT
>JANIJG010008841.1:0-31562 GCA_024611175.1 Megaceryle torquata | reverse complement strand
AATCAGCCAAATTATGCAATATTTAGAAAATGTGCAATTGTCTGATAATTCCAGTGGAAAACGTTTAGGAATTCGCAGAGCAGTCTCTGTGAGTTTAGACATGGGTTTTCACTCAAGCATCTGCTTAGGTCCTGCCGATGCTGTAGGACCTAAATCCCATTCCTAAATAGCAGTGCTTGCCCAGGTGAGGAGTCAGGTTGGAAAAGTGCTTCCCTCTTGGATCTGTTTTGAGCCTTTTTCACCACTCATCCTGCAGTGGGATGGATGTCCAGGGGGAGGGAGTTGTTTCCCCAGACATGTCCCATTCCCTGCAGCTGGATCCAGTCTTGGCTGCGTTGGGTAGGACATTTGCCACTATCTCTCTGCAGTGTTTTCAATGATTTTCAATGGTCTGTTGTCTTTTCCTATATTTAAAATACATTTCTATGGAAACTGTGAGGCTAGAAGAATGATTTGAAAAAGTTTAATACCTAACGGTACTCAAGATAATGGCAACAGACAGCCATGCAATGGTGCCTGGGATACCCAGTCATCCTAAACCAGCTGAGCTGCAGGTGTAGGCAGCTGGAATGGAGGATATATCCAGCACTCACTACTCAGCCTGCATGCCCCATGCACCCCTTGCACAGCACTTTGCAGCCTATTGTGCTCCCTGGGAACACGGGCAGTCACGGACACTGGTGGTAGGAAGCAACTTGGGCAAACTGGAACCAAGGAATTGAAATGGGATGTGATAAAAACACAGAGAGGAGTAAGCCTGTGCAAGCTTGCTTGGTGCAAACTGCAGCATGCCCTTGTCTGGGTGCAGAGGTCGGTGGTGGTGCAGCACTTCCACAGCAGTGCCTGCATGGAGGCTATTTCCGACTCCCATAAAAATCTTTATGTCTCTGTGATCAGGATTCAGTGATGCAAATTTGCTGTGTCAAAGGAAGATGCTGCTGTAAATGAATTAGTACAAGAACTTCTTCTTATTTAAGAAGTGCTGACTCTGCACTCTCCCCTATGCCCTCGCTTTTAAATTGAAGTCTGGGTTTGTTGCTTGCTATGATCTATATTTAGATACTTGTAAATGAAGTTTTGCAGTCACATGACTGCATTCTTGTACAGCTTCACGAAGCTCTTTTTTCACATTACTGAGATTTATACGTTTGCGTTTACATATTGCAGGTGTTTCCATAAAAGCTTGGGGTAGCCACAGTAAGGATGATGGCCTGAAAGAAAACTAAGAAGTGTTTAACATTAGACTGAGCACACCTAAAAACATTGTCCTGGTGCAAAAGAGTGATCACTGCAGAAACGAGGGACAGGCAGACAGGTAAGATTGCTGGATGTAGGCTTTTTGGGAGCACCTCCTCCATGCAGAGGGTCAAGTCGTGCAAGGGGACGGCATCCCTTTCAGGATTATCTCATGTGATGCTCTCAGTAAACTGCTGAGCCCCTAGAAGAATATTTCAAAATGTCAGAGAGTGCTGCAGTGCTGAGCTCATGCTATGTAAATGATAGCCTGAGGAATTATGTGCTGTACACACTACACACAAATCCTGTCCCAACCAGCCCTGGAAGAGGAGATAGCATTCTTGACGGTGTGTCCTCTGCTCCAGGAATCTTGCCAGGAGGACACACCATAATTCATGCTCTGCTGATGCTTTATAAAAGTTGCAGGCTGTACGTTGGCTGCTGTGCTGCTGACCCCAGCATCCATGTCCCTTGCTGGCCTCTCCAAGCCTGGTGGCTGACTGTATCCTCCCATGTCTATCCTGGGCAGGCTAATGTGTCAGTAGCCCTCTGACTGGCACAGGCAGTGCAGGCTGGCAGTCCTGACACAAAAGGTCAGGGCTCTCCCTGCTTTCAGGATACACCCAGAGCTGGACTGACCCCAGCTTTGCCCTCCTGACTGCAGAAGCCTACAGACTGACACAGAAAACAAGGTGGTAATTCGCAGGGTTTCTCCTTACCTGAAGAACCCCTCCATTGGATGTGGCTCTTGGTGACATGGTCTAGCTGGTGTCATGGTGTTGGGTCATAGGCTGGACTTGATGATCTTGCAGGTCTATTCCAGCCTCAGAAATTCTGTGATTCTCTGCTGACTAAAATCATTTTGGTCATAAGAGACCTTTAATACCATTAAGTCCAACCGTTAATCCAGCAGCGCCAGGCCACCCACTAAACCCTCAGCACCACATCTAACTGGCTTTTAAACCCCTCCAGGGATCATGGAGACTCGACCACTGCCCTGGGCAGCCTGATCCAGACCTTGACAGTCCTTTAAGGGAAGAAATATTCCTAATATCCAACATAAATCTCTCGTGGTGGAACCTGAGGCCATTTCCTCTTGTGCTATTGCTTGTTCCTTGGGAGAAGAGACAAACTCCCACCTGGCTCCAACCTCTTTTCAGGGAGTTGTTGAGCTAACAAAATCAAAAGATTGTCCGCACTTAATTTAACCTGGTTCAGGACTCACCATAAAGCTGTAATGTAGCATCTTCCATGAGGCTGGGAAACAAGAGGTTTCCCAGAGGGAAGGGGCAGGCTGACAGTATGGGATGACCAGGGACTTTCACAGTAAACTAAAACATACCTGAAACATTCAGGGGCAATGTCAGAAGTTTAGGGCAGAATGGTGAGAAAGAGTTTGGTTTTGGGGGAAGAACATTTTCTTCCACTTACCCTCCCTTTTTCAGTGGTGTTCTGTAAGCGTGGCCACAGGAGGACTCCCATCCTTCAGACAGGGCAAGGCAAGGTGCAGTGCGGGGCAGAAGGGCGGTTGGGTGAGTAAGTAGGGCCGGGAGCAGCCGGGCGGGTGGGTGCCCAGACCAGCACATCCAGGCCAGCCTTTTTTTTTTTTTTTAATTGAGGCTTCTGCCTTTTGGGAGGTTTGTTGGGGAACTAAAAAGCTCCGATTTCCTGCTGCCAGAAGCACGGCTGGGTGCTGGCCCAAATGTGGGTCAAGAGTGACACCCTGTGGACAAGTTACTCTTTTTCGAAACTCCTCCAGGATTTTTCTCCTGCTGCTTCGGTTTTTTGCCCCTGGTTTTATCTCCCCCCCGTTTTCCCAGCATTTGCTTGTGCACCCCTCCTCAAGTCCCCAGCTTGCGCAGGGGTTGCCGCTGCAAGCCCCGCGGTGCGCAGGGTCTAGCGTTTCTCAAACCCTTTAAAGGGATAGGAGGAGGGGGCCGCAAATCCACCCCACCACTTCTGTTGTTTTTTGCTTTTTATACTCGGTTTCGACCGTGCAGTTCAGCCCCGGCCCGGGCAGCCCCGTCTCTGTCTTTCCCCGTCCCGCCTCACCCCGACTCCTCTGCCGCGCTGCTCAGCAGCTGGAGCCGGGTGTGCTCCCGGGACTCGTAAATCTACCGGCTGCTCGCAAAATTTGGCAAGTATGAACCCAAGCTGTCTGTTAAACAGGGAGAGAAACTGCGTGGGCTTCCCCGCAGCAACCCACCCACGCCCTTCCTGTCCGCCGCAGCTCACCGAGCCGCGCCCCGGGGGGAGGATTCCTACCCGAACATGAAAACCCTTCAGAAAATGAGAATTATAAGAACTGCTTCTCTTCTGGTCACTATGACGGTCCCTTCCTAATCTCGGACCTGTTGGGATTGCATCGTGCTGTCCAGATACTCTTGGTTTTATCCCCAAGGAGCAAAATCTGGTGTCCCAGAACAGGCTGCTTGACGCCAGCTGATGACCTGGAGAGGGTACAACTCTATTTTAAGCAATAAATAATTCAGTTTTATATTGGTGAGGAATTCCTCATAATTCATTTAATTCTGGGGGTCTAAAAGAAACCATAACATTTTGTCATGCCCAAGTGCTGGGAGTGGGAAAGGGGAGTGTGTCAAAATCCTTCCAAGAGTTTATGTCCTTTCTTACCCCTGGCAGTTTAACCTTGTGCCAAGTCTGCACAAACCTATATATATGTATATAAACATATATCCAAAAGCAAAGACTGGGTGGAGATTCCTTAATTCCCACAAAGAAGCAAACAAAAAGGCAGTAATTTTTTTCGAATGACATTTATATGCCACCATTAACTCTACTTGAGCTGGTATAGCTTAGGGCTTTCAGAAAGCAAGCATAACTTCAGCTGCACCAACTACCATATGTTTTTATTGAGAGGAGCTGCAGATTTTGCCTGGACAATCTACACAGATTCTCTGCCTTTTCCATTTTATGCTAAACCTTGAGGAAGAGGTGTCCTAGAGCAAAATGTCTGGGGTTTTTATGCCCTTATGCCATTTCCAGCAATCTAGGATTGAGCATGCGTCTTTATCAGACAAAAAGAACAAGATTAGGTCTCTTAGTCCAGATCTGGGACACTGTAGAAGAGGATTAGGTCAAAAACATGGAAGGAGTGTGTATTTTTCCAATCATACTCATGACCTAGCATGTGTTGCACTCTAGCCTTTAAAATTAGGAGGCTGCACCACAGCAGGCATTAGAAGTGGGAAAAACTTCAAAAATTCTGCATCATCCTGGGAATTTCCTAGTGAACATCAGAAGTGGGAAGATCCATCAGGTAAAAAGTATGGGGAAAGAAGCTGCTGAAGAGCAGGTTGGTTGGTTGGGTTGACTTCACCAAGCAAACAATGAAACTTGTGGCAATGCTACTGGGCTAGGGTTAGGGACCCCGATGTGAGCACAGAAAGCCATGTGCTGTCTCCAAAGTGTGGTGAAGCTCTAAAATTCCCTTTTTGTGTTTTAAAAGCCAAGGCCACATCTTGGTTGGAAACATTTCATCCCAAGTCCCACTTCCTCAGTTCAGATTAGGCCACCGCCTACAGAATGGGTCTTCTCATGTCCCTTTTAGTCTCATTGTGCGGTGGGACAACACAGCTGTGTGCTGGGGAGCAGGTTATATATTTCACCCCAGAGATGCCTGCAATCCACTGGAAATTTATGGTTCATAATCTTCATCATTGTACTGAGGCTCTTTTAAGGGTGTGCAGCCCCAGGTCAGCCTGGCATCAAGGGCTCAGGGGGAGCTTCACCGCTTGCTGTGCAACAGCCCAGCTACAACAGCTATTGGCAGAGTTGGAAACAGGGTCAGGCCATAACACTCCATTTTGGAACTTAAATTTGGTCGATTTGAGGTAAATAAAATAACTGCACTGCCTGGTTTTCAAAGGATCATTTACTTTCCTGGAAAGTAGAGTATGCTTTTTGGAAAATGTACAGGCATCTTTCAGGATGAAGGGCTCCACGTGCAACAATCAAGTTTTTACCTTTTAATTAACAAACCTTTATAAAGAATTTCAATTCAGAATTACTAAACAAAGAAACTATACAAGCCCCAGATGAGATCTAAACAGTTTCCAAAAGACATTTAAAAAGAGAAAAATACTGGGCCACATGTTTTTTCTTATGTCTCTTGAGTCCATTTATTCCAGACATCTGACAGGCAATTCAAATTTCCAATAGTTTTAGGTAACCGTGTCCAATTTAGAAACCGCAAACTTCGGCTAAGCCTACCTACCTCCCAGATCAGTCCGGAAAAAATGGAGCACTTGCTGATACTCTGCATTTTTGAATTTACAGAGCTTTGTTATGTGTATGCCATATATATTTGGGTTGAGTTTTTGGCTCCATGTAATCCATTTAGATATATTTCATAGACCTGTAGACAGTGGTCACAGTCAGATAAATTATAGTTCCTAATGGAGAGCCTGTTTGTGCTTTCAAAGAGTAAAACTGCTATAAAATTGATCTCCTGTTCTGAGATGCCTTTGATGGTGGTGGTTGTATGGCAGTTTGGATGAGACAGAAGCAAAGGCTCCCTGTGGATGAAGAACTAATGAGCCTTATTTCTGGATCTGAGACTTGGGCTGATTTCTTAACCTTTCTGTGCCTGAGTGTTTGCATCTCAAAAGTGGAGATTTAACAGGGTCTTCGTGATGGACAGAGACAAACCATTGTGGAAATTCCGAGTTCAGATATTGGCAAATAATGTCCTGTTAGGTGCCCTTTCCTGATTCCCTGCAGAAACCTCCTTGGTGAGGATTTAATGATGCTTGGGAGGAAGCAGTTAAGGCAGGGGATGGCAAGTGCTGGTTTCCACACCACCATATCACCTTATTCCCTAAAACCTGGGTTGTCCAATCGTGCAGACCCCAGTGGCCTGGTCAAGCTTGTATGGTGCCATACCTGCAGAGGTTGGCATCAAGCATCCTCTGTGCCTCTGATCATCTAGTATTTCTGGAGAAATACTAGATGATCAGGTTTGACTTCCAAGAAAGTTTGGATGAACAAAAATGATGGAGCATGTTCTCTGCTGCTAAACTGCAAATCAGAAGAGACTTTGTTAACCTTCCACAGCAAATCCTGTTTGGCTGCTAAGTGGCCATCACTATATCCTGTAATCTCGCATTCATCTCATCTATTTCTATCTTTCCAGTTCTCTTTCTAGTGGGAGCACTTGTATGCAGTCACAAACTCTGCTATTGGGGGGAAAATAAGATTTTAATCAAATTTATTGCTGTTAATTTCTTTCAAAGGAAGCATGAATAAGAGGGGGCAGCTGGAGGTGGAGAAACGTCTGCTCATCCGCAGCAAGAGGTCAAGAGTGGACTTGGTCCCTGGTAAGCTTTAGGGACCGGGAACATGGGAAAGCAAAGGGGAGAGTTGGAAAAGTCGCCTGATTAGTTTTGCTATCTCTTATGGTTTTCTTGAGCATCTCCCCCACTCTCCTTCATGAAGAGGTGACCTGAGCAGAATCAATATCTTTTCTTAAAAGTAAAAAATAATAACAGGGAGAACAGAATGAATCAAGACATTCTCAGCTGATGCCTGATTTGGAGTAGCGTTTATGTCCTTCAAACCCAGCGGTGCCAATTGACACACCCCTGTTGACTTGGGAAGACTTGTCCTGATTTTAAGGCTGGTGTCTGCAGAGTGCAGTATGTTTTGAGCTGAAAACAAGCGGCCAGGTTCTGGTCCTCTAGTGGGAATGCAACAATCAACTTTCTTCAGCCTCTTTTTGCTATATATCTGAGGGCTGAGAAGTAGAGAGGGAAACGCTGACTCTGCTAAAAACTGTTCAGATTCTTGTGGGTACTTTAGAGGAGCTGGTATACAGTTATGAGGCCATTCTCTCTGCTGGCAAATTAACAGCTTAGAAAAATTACAACGGGGGGTGGGGGGAGGGCGGGGAGGCGGGAAATGAAAAAAAGACATGGAAATTCTGTTAATGAAACAGAACAATGAAAATCAAAGCTAAAGATGGAAGGAACTGAGTGGGCCCCATCCAGTTCATTGCCTGCTAGGCTGGATTTCTGCCTATAGTAATTTATGCCACAGCCTTGGAAGTGAAAACAGATTTCATTTACTACTGAACAGTACCACTCTGTGTAGAAAGAGGTCATGGCCTTGCAGCATTTCTGAGAAGGTATTGTGGGATTATTGCTCCCACTTTGCAGATGGGCATGGTAATGCTGCTTGAATTCTTAAATTTAGGCTCTGGCGACGGGGAATCTGAATTAGGACTCAAGTCTAATGCCTGTCCCTTGTCTCCTGCTGTTACATGGAGCAATAATGCTGTCACATTATTTGGCCACTATAGGAAGTGTTGAGATTGTAGAGATCCCAGTTAAGACTGGTGCCCATGTGTGCAAGGCTCTGTATGAATATGATCCCTCGACCCAGGGATCTATCTCATAAGGGTTTGATGGCAGAGTTGAATATAAGAAGCTCCTCCAATAGGCAAAGATCAACTTTCAGCTTTAACTACACCTTAAGGGAGAAAAGTTATCTGAAACTTTTGGCTTGCTTTTCTTTTTCACTAGTCTAACAAGTACCAAGCTGATCCCAAAACCCTGCCAGCTAGCATCAAGACTGAGGCTGGCAAATCCCTGCTTGCTCACATTGCCACCACTACCACAGGCACTACTTTCCTTGGAGAGCTCTGGCCATAAGAAGTGTACACGTTCTGAGGTGAAACAACAGAAGCAGGTAAAATTAGCATTTGGTGAAAAGTTTCTATGGAAAAAACTCTGTATTCCCTGAGAGCCAAATAAAAAAAATTAAAAAAATAAAAAAAACAACCAACAATAATCAACCCTCAGCCCCAAGCTTGCAGAGTCTGCTGTAATTTATGATATACCATATGAATCTAACTATAGAACTTCATTTAAAAATTTTATAAAGATTGTAAATCTACAGTGAAATGTTCTAGGGACAGTCTTCTGGCAGAAACCCTCACTCTGCAGACTGACCTATGGGAGAACCAGCTTGTCAAGGGGTTGATCCAAAGCCCACTGAAAACAATGGAAATACTCTTATTGACGTCAGTGGCCTTTAGATCAAAAAGCCCCCATAGCCCATCATGGAAAAACGAGTAGTAAGGGGAAGCAAACTGCTCTAATCAATAGATGCTGCTGCATGAAGGTCTTTAACAATAGCTTAATGGGTCACAATGAGCTGCTTTGGACACTTTTCTTTTGTACTGCATGTATCTTATAATCTTTCTCCTGAAACTTTTAAGGGAATTTATCTCGCTGGAGGATTTGGGAGAACATCTGCTGCAAATGATGGGTAAAGACATAAGCTGTTGTGGGTGGGGTGAGCCTCAGGAGGTTCACAGTTTGGGTTTGGCTTCTGCTTCAGATTCTTATCTGAACTATACAGATCTCCTGTGGCTGCAAAAATTGGACTGGAAATCACAAGAGTACGAGACTTCTTGTGAGATTTCCAGCACTTTTCTTATGGTTTTGACTGAACACCAGATGTGGAAAAAAATATTTAACAAAACTGGATGCAATTTTTTCATGTCTGGTTCTAAAAAGGGATGAAGGTTCAGGAATCTAATTTTATCCTTTCCAGTTTCACTCCTTGGTGAGATTCAGTTGTAGTTTAAAAAAAAAAAAAAAAAAGGCAATTTAAACCCAAAATGTAGCTATTGCAACTAGTCCCCAAAGAATCGTTCGAGTAGATGAAACTCTAAACATTACATTGACCATGAGCAAAATTAAAACCTTATGCCTTTGGCAAGTGGAGTGCAAAGAATGAACAGGGTGAATGGTGACCATTAGGAAACATCCACTAATATTCTTTCCCTTCAAAGATTATTTTTATTTGCTTTCCACGCAAGCGTATTTGCATTTTTTGACCCTTTCCTGACTGCTTCCACCCAACAACCAAGTTTTTAGGCTTTGCCTAGCATAGATATTTTTAGGAATACTTGAGCAATTTTGTGCTTGCCACATGGAAATTTTAAATTCTACGCTGGACCGCAAAATTTCCTGTTCATCTAATAGACTTTGCAGGCTGCTTACACAAGCCTACGTTAACTTTTGGGTGTAACACCAGTACTGGAATGCTGAGTCACTAACCAGTGGCAAGTTCTCCTAATCCATATGTTCTATATGTTCTTTCTGCACAACTCACAGCTAGAAAGGAGGGTCACTTTATTGGTAGTTTACTCTAATTGTATTACCTACTCATGCCTGCTTTTAAACTGGTGGTCTTTCATCAGAGAGAGAAAGCAATGGGGTTTTTTTTTTGGAACCAAATAGTGAAGATAGGCTAGAAGAGCTCTTAAGTCACAGGAAGATTTCACAATGTATGTAGGCATCTTTGGAAAGTGGCCTGAAGTGAAGCAAATGACTTATCTCGAAGGATTTGGATCACAAATGCTGGGATCAAAACCAAGCAACAGAAAAACAAATCAAACAAGGAAAAAAAGTTCAAAAGTGATTGGACTGTCACTGACCTCACTCACTTGAATATTTTATCACTCGTGATTGCCTCTGAAATTTTTGGTTTCAGTTGGGGACAGTAAGTTTGTCCCTGTGGGATATGTAAAGGCCTGGTTGAATGGAAACTGAGCTGGCATATCTTTTAAACTTCTCATTTGGTGTGTAGTGTTGCATACAAATCAAATGTGGCTGATGAAAAGGGAGCATATTCTCTCATCCAGAAGCTGTGGAGCAGTGAACCATAGCTCCAGAGCCTGAGGAGACTGTCTAGAACTCACCATGTCTTGTCATTTCATTGTTGGCAATATTGGGATGTTTTCTTCAAAGATCTAGAGCCAAACCTCCCGTGAACCTCCACTGTCATTTAACAATCAGCAAAGAAACCAATTAATAATGGCAAGAAACAGCTCCGAAGTGTGGACAACGACACTGGAAAAGGATGGGGAAGAAAAACCCCAGGGTTTGTTTTTAATCCTATTCTTTTGGGAGGAAGGAGGGGCTCTGGTGAGCTTTGAAAGATTTTATAGCTGTCTCTTCAGGCTCAGAGAAGGAGCGGTTGGGGAGCAAGAGATGCCAAGACCCTGTCAGTGCCTCTGCTCCCACCAGAGATGAGGCTCCCAGCCCCGGCAGGCGCAGGGCAGCCTTTGTGCTGGGAGGGACAGCTTCTTTGGGAACTGGTTTCTGCATGTGCACAGGGAGATGAAATCACACTGCTTCTTCCTAGATGTCTAGAAAATGTCCACTGGGATGGACCCTCCAAGAAAAATACTGGGTTTTGAAATGCAACTTGGGAGAGTGCTGAAAAAAGCCACAGAAAAGGGTGAGGAGAGGAGAGAAGAGCCCTCCCACTGTTCTCCCCACAGTTTGCTCACAGGGCTGTACATCCAGCCCATGTGGAAATAGTTACCTCCAAATAACACATCCTGTGGGACCATTTCTAGTCATTTCACAGAAGCCTTATTAAAAAAATAGATATGTTATTAACCTGAGATTCAGGGACTTGAATTCATGATAGAGGCTGTAAACTCTCCGCCTATGGTTCAGTTTTACAAAGATGATTTGAGGGTTGGAAAAGGAACTCTTGTGGAGAGAGGCTTAAGGAGCTCAATTTGGTGAATTTAGCAAAAAAGCAGATCACACAGCACCCTGACTCTGTGCAGTAAATGCCTTTGGAGGAAAAAATACCGCGTAGAAAAGAGCTTTATAATCTAATGAGAGGAAACATAGCGAGATGCAATGGCTGGAAATTTAAGACAAGCAAAATCGAGAGATTGGGAAGGGAGAGGGGGCTGACTGCTGGGACCTACTGTGAAGGGGGCAGGGGATTTGTCATCATTTTGCATCTTGAAATCAGAACTGGAGGCCAGCCCAGATGACTTTGGTGAAACATACAGTAGTAGGCCCAATTAGCAAGTGAATGTGTGAAATTGTTTTCTTGGGGATTTATACTGAGCGTTAAACTAGATGATCTGAATTGTCCCTTTCAGCCTTAAAAATGGAGAAAAGATGCCAGAAAAGGAGCTAGATACCCAAATTCTACCAAACTGCAATTGCTGGGGCCTCCGGGCCCCTTTGGAAATGCTGTGAGGGAAAGGAGAAATGGTCTGTTCTGAGTGCTGGGCTTATGGAGACACAGACAGAATGATGCATGTCATCACATGCTGCTAGCACAAACCCATTTGTAGCTGGTTTTCCATCTTGCTCCCCCCAGAACACTTTTCTTTTTTATATATATTTTTTTTTCAAACTAAAAATATATCCTCAGAGGCATTAGTCACTCTGCCCACATATTAATAAATTGCATAATGATGCCACCAAGCATCCAAAAACCTTTCAAACTGTTATATATTATTCCTTTCAATAATATTCTAAAAGGCCAGTGAGGCTTAATGGAGCCACATGGTATTGTATTTAATCCAGAAATCTGGAACTGTCTAAATTCTCATATATAAATTAAGATAATACACAATATGTTTTTTCATTTAATTTGGTTCTCCTCATTTGGGTAGGGTATAACTCCATAGGGCTGTGTCTTCTGCAAGAGATTTTAGTGTACCAAATCTTAGGTTTCTAATGTTGCTCTTGCTTTTAATTGCTCAGGGCTGTTCTCTGTAATAAGTCACTTCTTTGCCAGGCAAAAGGAAGTTTAATGGAACCACAGTTTAACTGGGCAAAGTTTAAAAACCTGCAAGTTACAAGAGGTTTGCTGGGACTTTTCCTTACGGCCTCTCCCACACGGCTCTTTTTGTGCTGCTGCTGCGAATCTCGCTGCTGTGCAGTGGAGATGGTGAGCTCTGCTGAGCATTGAGCACTGGTTTGCAGGTGTCTCCTTGACTCTCCTTGTACTCAGCTGGGTATCTGGCACTTACACACAGGAATTTTTAGGAGATGAGGGACTTTACAGTGAAGAAAACCAAATCCAAATATTTCCCAAGCTAGAAAACAGAAGAGCTTTAGATCTGGGTTTTGAGCATGAGGCTTCCTTTCATGTGTCACCTCTGAACAGGTCCACCTCTGCTGTGCAGTGTCTGCAGAAGGTGTTCACATACTCTAGCAAGTCATGGCAGATGTCACAGGCTATAAGATACAAAGGAATCAATAAATGCTACATCTTCTCCTTTCTTTCTTTTCATCTCAAGCTCCCTTCATGATTTTGGAAGCTCTGGCTATCACTGTGCCAGGGTGGAACAAAGCTGTGGAACAGGAACTGGGTAGGTCAGGACCACAATTCATTAATCTTCTTCAACTCTTATAGTTTGGAAACCCAGTAACTGAAAATATTCACACCCATTTGCTGGTTTTTGAGCTTTAAAAGATGGAGGGAGAAAAGTGCATGTCCTTGGGTATATTCTGCTCAGCCGTTTGACATCCTGCAACAGAAGAAAGCCAGGTGTGGAAACAAACGGAGTGAGATGGTTTCTTGTGGGGTCAGCGGAGTAGACACAACAGAGGTGCTGAAATCTGGGGCATACCTTTCGTTTGAGAGAATGTGTAGGAGAATTAAACACATTCTGGAAAGTAAGAGGCCTGTGCATTACAAGTGAACAGCTTTGAATCATATGAGCCCAGGTTTTGGTTGAGTCCATGAATAAAATCTCTTTCAGGCTTAAATACTTCTGTTCATCATTTCTGGTTTGTTTTATGCCAGGTTGGTTTTGTGGGTTTTTTCCCAGTTGGCTTTGAATTTTCCTTGGCTTTGTCAAGACTAGACCTGACCTTGGACAGAAATATTCTCATGGCTATGGTCTGGTTTTGACAAACTTTAGTTAGGAGCAGGATGTATGGAGGCCCCTTGCTCTCCCCATGTCCACGGAGCTGGTCCCATTCTGGAAAGCTGTGTGATAGATGCTTATTGTATTTACAACTCTCCTTATTTTCTTTAATTCCCTTCCCAATACCCTGCTCACCTGAAGTTCAACCTACAGTTTTCTCATCACTCGGTGGAATATGGGCAAAGCTGCTTGCCTTGTGTGTCTTAATGCCTCTCCAAGCTGGGCTTTGCATTGCTGCAGCTACACAAATATCAAAGTGCAATCGTAATAAGCATCTCTAGGTGCTTTATTTAACACCAGATTGGTTAGACTGATAATTTCCCCTGCTAGAAATATTCGGGTGATATAACCAAACCTGTGCTGGTCTTCCTACAAATTCCAGCATGGAAGGCAGCTCAGCTCACAGCAGGATGCTTCACATGGGGGAAAGGAAGATTATCTGTGACACCATGAAACTTTTAAAGTTGAAGCTGTAAAGAGAAAAACAGAAGCAAGCGTGCCCAGGAGGGACTAAGTTGTGTTACACCTTCCTCACCATCTCTGTCCTCTCCTGGGTTCTTTGGGACCCACAGGGAAAGTCCGAGTTTGCTCCTGGGGCACTGTTCCAGTACTTGTAAAATGTTACTGTAGGAGAATAGTGAAAATTTACTCATTTTTGAGCAGGAGGGCAAGGTAGTTTTCTTGCAGTCCAGTAATTCCCTCAGTTCTTATTGGTGTTGTTATAGACCAACTTCTCTGAGGTGTTGTGACTTTGCCTATATTGCATCCTTCTTCCTATCCTGCTCCAACAATAAAACCCTTGCGTTTTCTGATCTCTGGCTTTCGTGCTTGCTGACACACTCTGGAAAATTTAAGAAGGGCGCAGGGGATGGGTTAGTCACACTTGTTAATATTTATCCCATTGCAGAAGGAGCAGGGCTGACCTCAGAGCTTGGGCTTTGGAGAATAGTTATGAGAATGATTCCACCCAGCTGAAGTGAAATCTGCATGCAAAGCTCATTTGGTGCCTGGAATAAGAGCTAGAAGGAAATAAAGGTCTTAAATGATATATTTCCGCAGTTAATGTTTAGTCCTGTTTACAGAATCTCACCAGAATACTGAAGGGTTTGTTTTGTTCATATGTTTTTCATAAGGATAAATATCCATGCAGTTTAAACATTTTCATTAGATTCAGACAAGAAGGGGGGCGTGGGACTAATTTTTTTCTTTAATTGTTGATCTCTCTTGTGGTTTTTTAATGGTTATTTCTTAAAACACTCTTCAGATATAAAAAAGGCAGGTACTTCAAAGAGACAGGGAAAGTGATTCTCTTTAATTATTCTTAGAGCAATTTTGAGTAATGTAGGCTAAATTAAAAAAATATACAAGCAAGATATTTTGGCTGGGAAGTATGTGTAATGTATGAACAGCAGGAAAAAAAAAAAAAAAAGCCTTCCTTTCTAAATAGAAAATCTTTGAAAGTAACAGGGGGAAACTGATGGGAAGGGCTGAAGTCCATATATTCCCACCTCCTCCGCCTTGTGCTCTCTTAAAGGTGAGCTGCAAAATGCAAAAGAGAAATGTGTTAAATTCAGATGACTCGCTTGGGTGTCAGGAAGTGGATCGAACAACCACATGAAGTTAACTAACACATTTCCAGTTTTTTTGTTCTTCCCCCCCTCCCCTCCTCTTCCCCTGAAATCTGTTTTTTTGCTGCTGTGGTTTTTGCCTCCAGGCGAGAGCGCAGCCACTTGTCCACCCGAGCAGCACCCTGAGACCCCCCCAGGGCTTGCAGAAAGCCAAGATTTCTGGGAGGATTTTCCAGAAAGTAAGAAAGGAGGAGAATTTTAGAAAATGTATTCCTGATCTAAACACACTGGCTACAGGAGAAAAGAGACAAGCTGCGAGGAATTGTGTGGTGGGATTGCATTGCTTTGCTGTTCATCTTTTGTCTGGCCAACCTGTCTTGCTATCATTCACCTGCTCTGCTCTAGGTCTTCTTTGGCAACACAGTTCCTGGTATCCATGGTGTTGATTACTGTGGCCACAGTAACCCAAAATGCGAGTAATGCTGTGTTTGCCAGTGACTGCTTTCAGTTGTAGGCACGGAGAGAAGCAGTTGGATGTGGGGAAATGCTTTTTGAGCTGCAAATGGCAGACTTTGGTTTGCAGTTGGGTGTGTGAGATGAGAATAAGTCTCATTTAAAACACTTTGAAAGTGCATTAGAGGTCACTGAAAGTCTAAAAGGCTGATCCATCTGAAACAATACCTCTGCCCATTGCAATGTTTCCTATCCCAGCAACCAAGTGCCCTGCAGAGCCTCACACTGCACCGGCCGTACTGGGGAAAAGGCACCTGTATGTGGCTGGTTTTCATTAGCTTCCACCTTTCCCTGTGGAAACGGTCCCCATGCCTTTCTCCCCCTGCTTGACAGCAGGTGTGCTGAGGAGAACTGTTCAATCTAAATGGAACAGAGTTATCTGATTTACAGTAAATAGATTTTTCATTTGAAATGGCAACACACAGAGTCCTGTGCATTACCTTGCATCCAGATAATATACACACGCACACATGCTGTGTATTTATGCCTAGGGTATAAAAACACTATTATTGCAATGCTATGTATGTGTCTGCATAGAGCTAATTCGTGTACTACAGACTGTTTATCAAAGGACTCTCCTTAATTGCATGCTAGTATTTTTTATTTGGTGATTAAGTTGTAAGAATCTGTTACAAATCTTTCTGATGATTTATTTTCTCTTTAGCTACAGTGTGAGTGACTTCTTATTTTAGCTTTCTGTCCTTTAATAATACACAAGACCTACAAATTTTCTTGTGGATGTTTTGGTTTTGTTCTTGTTTTTGTTGGGGGTTTTTGTGGTATTTTTTTGTTTGTTTGTTTTTAAAGAAGAAACCCAACTAGACATCTGAGACTCTTTAACCAAGGAAAGCCAAAACAGTGTATGAAAACAACGGCTGCTCTCCCTCTCTTAGGGCCACTTGAGTTCTGTTTTCCCCTCTAACAAATTTATCAGAACTCTTCACTGTATTATGGCCACAGAAACAAACTGCCGATTTGGAAATATCTCTGCAGCTTAGTCTCTGGAAGAGAAAGTAAGTAAATTGAAATCAAAAGAGAAAGTGAATATTAATTCGCGTTTCTCCTTTGAGAGAAAGATTTAATGAATTTAAGAAGGAGGTTCTGCTCCTACTTAGTGTTGAATTTGATGAAGTTGCCCAGCTTAACACGGCTCAGTGGAGGAGGCACAACATTTGATAAAACCATAACAAGAGAAATTCAAGAAGCAATCCCCTTGCAGGGAAGAGGGTTATTCGTGCAGGGGATCGCTACTCCTTCCATGCTTTAACTCCTTTTTTTCTTTCTGGTGTAAAACGTCAGCAATGAAGGAGGACAAACGTTACTACAGCAGTGGGGACCTTGGGTGTGAAATATCTGTCCTGGGGCATTTGCGGATGTGTTTAGGATGCCTGTGTCTCCCATGTCCTCCTCCAGCAGGAGCAGCAGTAGGCCCAGGGCTGACCAGTGAATGCTCCGGCTTCACTCTCAGAGCCACCAGTTGGTGACACTGAAACACCCTGGCCGTAGGACATGGCGATGACATGGCTGGCTCCAGGCAGGTTTGGCAAAGCACAGCTGGGAGCCCTGGGCTGACATGCCCGGGGGTCTTTGCGCTGCAATGTTTGCAATACCTTAAGCATCGTAAACCTTCTGCTCTGCATTCTCTGTTTCATAAAGTCAGAAAAACCCCTAAGAACCTGACTTTCTCCCTGCTCCTTTCTCTTCTAGGGTGTAGTAACCATTTCCCCTTCTCATCCTGCTCTGGCAGCCCAGTGGAAAAATTATGATCTTGTACTGCACTATCTTACCCAAACCTGTGAGGCAATAACCAGATGCTGCAGGAGATGAGAAGGATGGGATCCAATTTAGCTAAGGGAGAAGGGGTTTTATACTGAAGTGTTGATACCAAAATGTATTCCTGAACACTGTGGCAGCAACAGAGCTGGTGCAGGGAAGGGTCGAGGCAGCTCTTCCTCCTGAAAACCTGCCTTTCCCATGAAAATCCTGGTTGTCTGACATGGCCACGCTGATTGCAAGCTGTTATGAGCACATTTGCTGCCCGTGGACTTGTTTTTCATCGCCACTTACATTTTCTGTTCTGCCCACCTTGCTTGTGGGTGGTGCAGGGCTGGTTTCTCTGCTTGTATTTATTCCTCTATTAATACAGCACAGCCATGCCATGGTTTCCCTTTGGCAGGAGGCACTGCATGGCAGGACTTGTGTTTATAACACATCACAGTGTAACAAGCACCTCCAAAATACCCCTTCCTACTAGAGCTGGTCACCTTCTCCTTGCAGGCTTCCCCTTCCATAACATTTAACCCCCCCTCAAAATTACCATTTATTCAAAGTTTTAAAACTTTGTAAGATGCAGTGGCTTCATTTAGGCAGCAAAGCTGTGTATTGAAATATGAATTAGTAGCGTGTGTATCAGCAGGATAGACCATCTGCTGTGCTCAGCACCCGGGTTTGAAGCTGGTTGGCTGGCAGGACAGCATGTGTTTACAGAAAACCCTAACAGTTGTAAAGGAGCCATTTAGGTTTCTCGTGTCAATTCCTGTACAACTCCAGGAGGAGAGATTCCTTTCACAAACTCACATTATAAAGATAGATAGACTACTTTTGACCTCTCTTGAAACATTTGACAGTTGAGCTTGTTGCAAGGATAAAATATCTAGATCAGGGAAAAAAAAAGTCTTGTCATTTCCCCCCCTTAAGCATTAGACTCCGTGAATGCAACATCCATTCATAGCTTAGTTCTTGCATTATAATTTAACTGCCTTTTATTTTCCTTCTGAGATACAACGCAGGAGCTGTACATGAATTTCATACCGTATTATGCAAGCCACTGTGAAAAAGCTGTCCAGGGTAATGGCTCCATTTCAACATAATACATATGCCAAGATACAGAGATCATTTATTTTTCTTAAAAATGAAATGAGGATGGGATTAAAAATGTTATGTTTTGCCGATACGAGCAGTATTCCTCTAATAGTCGTTCCAAGCGTATTGCCTCTTTGTAGCTTCTCTGTAATGCAAATTGTCCAAGGGGAGGCACGTGTAGCACACCGAAGGGCTTTACTCGCCCTGTGAGCATCCCTCTTACCTGGGCTATCACTTGCAAAGCACCAATATACAAAGGAGTGGGCAGAATAAAACCAGATTGGCCCTGGGGACACTTCTGGACTGAGCACTCGATTACTTCCTCACGCATGGAGGAATTACTGAAAAAACAACTCCGGTGAATGTGCTGAAACCCTTGCTACTGTTTAGCAGGCATCTATTTTGTACATACAACCCGTGTGTGTATGGGTGCAGAGTAAAAAGGGAATGTTCTTCTATGTAATGCTGAAGCTGAGACTAAGCCCTCCAGTCGTGGTGTCCCAAGTGTGACTGACCTGTTGTTGGTCTGAGAAGATAAATTAAGAAACATCCCAGATCTGACGCATCTCTGAGATAACTCATTCCAAAGTGAAAAAAAAAAAGTATCTTAATATATAGGTCTTAAGACTTCAATCAACTTTTTATTTACTTTCTTTAATGCTTTTTCCCTTTGATGGAAAAACTCATGAAACAAAATGAAAGTTGGCAAGATGAGAGATGTCAGGCTGGGGGAGAAACCTTGCATGCATACATACCCTGGCCACTCAGCTGTGTTCCTACAGCCTCACGTATGGATGTTTTAGGTCTAGTGACATTGCACAGAAAGCAAGTGTAATTAATATCCTAAATGGGAATATTGTACGTTGGTAGTTCATGAAGGGCCTCCTGTGATTTTTAGGAGGTAGTCAAGCTTACGGAAGGACAGGAGACTGGTGAGATGAAGAGGAAACTGCCCTTATATAACCCAAGTGTTGTGTAGGTCATGCCTTGGGTGCTTAGATACACAATACAGATAAGAAATTGCTTTTTAATATTGTAGAGGTTTAGAAAACTGGTTTTTTTACAATCTGGTATGTTTATATGTACGTGTATGTGCATGGGTGTGTGTGTACATATGCATATATATATATGTACAAATGTTGTATGCATATAAGTTCAAATTATCTTTAACCTGTCCATGCTGGTGAGAGGCAGGGCTTTGGTGCTCAACAATGGAGGAGCAGAACTGGGTGAATTGGGACCACCAGACTCCATCTCCAGAAGGCAGCAGATTTTAATGGAAAACCATGAACAGAGGCCCCCTGGGGATTGCATTTCATATTTAGGGACATCAGGGAGTGGAGGGTGTCTCCAGATGAGTAGTGCAGGGTCACTGCAGAGGAGTTAGGTGCCCAATCTGGGGAGCAGTGCATTACCTGCCACACCCCTCAGTGACCATAGGATGCTGTGGGGAGGCCTGGCCCCCTCTAAAAGCACCTTGAGAGAGAGGAGCCCTGGAAAGTCATCTGGAAGAGAGGTTGGTGAGCCAGCTGTTGGGTTCACCTCTCTGCCTTTGGATGCCTACCTTGGCTGTTTGCATTAAGACACTTTCAGGGCAGACCACAGAAACCTTGTCTGGGGAGAAATGGCCTGGCCCTGGACGTCTGCTAGAAAACAGCTGTTTTGGGGAGGGAAGTAGCTTAAACAGTTTGCACAAGATGCCATGTATAGGTCAACAGTAAGTGAGCCTAAGGCTGAATCTTATTTTACATTTGCAGTGTTACATTTTCACATTCATATCTAATGCGCGTGCCTCCAGATTCTTGTTCTGGTTTTGTTCCTGATTCAGTTTGCAATCCAAGGTAACACTTGGCTGCTTTATGCATGGACTAGAAACGCAGTGGCTCTGGGTGTTGCATTTTCATGTGCCAGTGGCCTTTTTATTCTTATTAGTATGACTTCTTTTGGGGGTTATTCTTCTAATCTGCTTATTTCTGTTAGGCAGTGGAATACGCTTTAAAGAAAAGCGTGACAATACCTTTGAGAGCAGCATTTTCAGACTTTTTCTGAGCATCCCTCCCGAACGCCTGCGGATGGGATTGGTGCGCTTCCCTGCAAGGAGCAGAGCGGTGCAGTCACACCACGTCATCTCGCTGCCTATTTTCAGGCTGTGAGCTGTGCCCTCCTGGGTCAAAGCGAAAATGGGAGAGGATCCCAAGCCAAAGCGTGTGGAAGATGACTCACTGGATTATTTTCTGCATTTCAAATGTAACCCTTGCATTCTTGCCAATATATCGATACAGTCAAGCTCTCCCTCCTGCAGCAAGCCTCATGTATTTATATATACCACGTAATGCCTCTGTAAATACATTTACCCATATTTTTTTTGGTATATTATTTATTATTTATTTTAATTTTTTCTCCCAAACAGGCACTGAAAGACCAAAACTGCAACCCACCCAATGCAATTCCTGTAAACACAGTATACCAAGGGTTCAACTAGTGACGTCTTTGGTAACCATGATCCTGCCCATTTCTGGACTTACTGAAACTGGTCAAAATGGCTCTGGGATACTGGGGAGCCCATGACCTGTCTGACTTTGAGGAAGGAAAAAGCAGCTCAGCTGAGGTATGTTCTTACATAGAGAGAGGGCAAACGGGTGACAAAAACAATGCAACCAGGGCTGGAAAGGAAGGCGTCTTGCTCCCCTCCCTTGTATATTGGTGATACTCTGTTAAACCCAGCCCAGCTACAGTCTGTGTGTCCTGCTGTCTATTTTGGGAGGGAAGAAAGGGACAGGCTCAGACTTAGGAGGGCTGAGTTGAGGCAGTTGTTATTGGGGGAAACGTGAACACAGAGCTCATGAGGTTCATACCTCATCAGAAAACTTCGCCATCAAAGCACCTCGTCTCAGGGATCATTTTATTCTCAGGAAGGGGGACATAAATACAGAGTTAATTGTGGCTGGAACCCATAGCAATAACCTGTTTATGGGAAAACTCTAGTCCTAGTCTAGAAAAGGTGTAATCTTAGCCTGCCATCTAAAATCTGTTGCTTTATTAAGATTACATTCTCAGCCAAAAACCAAAAGTGAGTTAGTTTGATATGTTTATTGCCCTTTGTCAGGATGGCAATATTTTTTTCTGCATTGAAAATAGATGTTTCTGCTTCTATGGCTGTGTATTTATCCTTTCTTTCAGCTTTTTCATTACTGTTCCCTTTAATCATTTAATGGGAAGTGTTCAGGTTCCTTATGATTTAAAATTACGACTCGCAGAGACACTGGCAATATCTTTGCTGGAGTAACATTGATCCTCTAACTTTAAGACTTTAAATTTGAACCACATGGTTTTGCCACTAACTCCAAAAACAAGCCCTGGAGTTGTGTGACTGTCACTAGAATATAAACCATAGCTATTCTGCAAACAAAAGCTGCAGTATTTAAATTGCGGTTACAGTCAGAAAAGTGACTATTTTAATCATTGCTCTGGTTTACACGGGAGATCTGCTCCCTCTGCACATTCCAAATATCTCTGCAGATTTTTATAGACTGAAAGGAGGTTTTACTGCTTTCCACTCTTCTTAGCCCCACAGAGGCCAGCCAACGTGGGGCGAGTGAGCCAGATTTGTTCCAGACTCACACATCAGCGGGAGTGTGAGCTGAGTTCCTGTGGCAGGACCTGTCGAACGGGTGATGTGCCCGCCAGGACGAGCAGCCACGCTTCCATGCCCCTTGAGAGCTCCCAGGGTTCAGGGCAGTTGAGGTGGGGGGAAGTAGAAAACCAAAACCCCACTGCTTTTCCTATAAACTGGATTGTTTTGAAAAGAAATGGGAGGGAAAAAAAAAAAGCCCTGAAAAGCCTTTTGCACTGGAAGGGCTTTTTTGAGTGCAGCTACCTGGATGGCACACTGCTCCAGGGAGAGGGGTTCTGAGCAAAGGATAATTTTTTTTTTTTTAAATGCATTAAATGCAGAACTGGGGAACTGAAAATAAGAAGATGCAAATGTCTCAAAGAGATTTTATTTTCCTGCTGGATTTGAGGAGATAATTCAGTTCCTCTGACATCTCCCTTATGTGGATGCTTTCTTACAGCTTTCTGGATACCAAGCTTTAACCACTCTGGACTCGTATAAACCAAATAACTGCCTCCCTCCTGACTCTCAAGCCCCTTTTTTGTACATTTTCTACATTGAGAATCAAATCCCATTTAGAGGATGGCTGCTTTAATTCCCTATCTGCATTTGGGAAATGTAATATATGTATTTTGTTTCTGAAAAAAATCTCTTGTTACAGTATTGGGAATGTTCCTCTGAAACATGTGTATTTAAAGTAAATGTTGGTAGGAGAAGACCTAATTAATTTTAGATAGTTTTATTAGGCGTCTCTTAACAAATCCCAGAGTATGTAAATGAAATATAACGATACGTACATATTCATCAGTCTGTTCTTGGAATTAAATATGAGCGCTGTGACATTTGGTTTTAAGGAATGACTAATTAACATGTGTGCAGGATGTTCTCATCTTCCTGCTTTGGAGTCCCAGAGTCAGGAAAAAGCAGACAAAACATATTTCCACTCTTTCTATCATAGTTTGCAAAGCAGAAAGCTGTTCATGACAGCCAAGAACTTCTCAGGCTTTTTTGTACCTGTTGGGTGCTAACATGGAGCCCCTTCTTGAGTGTTTAGTGTTGTTAAATGTCATCTTGTCTGTGCTGGGGCCAGGATGACATTAAAAAAATCAGCTTTGCATCTGACCTGGCTTTTAATAACTGCACCAAAAAGTCACAGAGCACAGTAAAGAGCAGGACAACTTCTGGAGCACGGCCACTGTTGCTGGTGATTTACATCCATGGTGGGATGTTGTAAAACTGGGCTGAGCCCTAAGACGCTCCCCATCCCCACTGTCCTAAAGATGCTGTCCAGGAAAACCTGGGCTGGATTCTGTGGGGATGTTTGGGGTTTGGCTGCCTTGACACCACATTCGGAAGCACTGGGCTAAACCGTGCTGCTGGTGAAAACTCAGAGAAAAAAACACTTTTGTTTTCAGCATAGCTGGCTCGAGTTGCTTTTGTGCCAGAGCAACGTGTGTGCAGGGCACGCACTTTTTGCAGTAGGGGGGAAAAAAAAAGAAATAACCCCCACCATAATTTCCTTCTGAGGGTGCTGGGGGAAGGCAGGCGCACCACGTTGCCCCATCTGAGTGCCCTGAAGAAGCTGACCAGAACAAATCTCAGCAGGAACACACAAACCTCTATTATACCTTTTAAAAAGCTCCCCATTGAATGCAGCCGGGCAGATGGGAAGGGCCCTTTTATTTCCTTTTTCTTTCTCCGCCTGAGTTCATTCTCTCCCTTTGGGGGAGCCAGGTTCAAAGACATGCCAAATGCATCAAAACCTTCCCAATAAAGTCCCTTTCACTTCCCGGCAAAGCGGAGACAGGCCGGGAGCGTGCTGAGAGCACTGAGTCTGTCGGTGACTTTCAGGACTGTGTGTGGCAAATCGTGTGCACAGCTCCCAAAACAATACCCTGAATCGGACGTCTAATTCCCTGGAAATTAAATCCCTCAGCTGGTCGGGGAAAACAGGAGCCAAAGAGATTAAACAGTGCAGCAGGGAGAATCTTTGGGGGTTGATGGGGTGTGGTTCTTCTGGGTTTGTTGAGTTATTTTTTTTAACAGAGGGGTAACAAAGTAGTAGTTTAGCATTGCTTCCATCCTCTTTTTAACTTGAACCATGCAAACCTCCCCCCCCTTCCCCTCCCAACGATCCCCGATCCTCGCTGCCCTGGGGGAGAAACTACTTGTCCCAGCTCTGTGCTAATCACCCAACAGGTGAGCCCAGTCCCAGCAAGCACAGCCCCATCTCAGGCTGCAGAGTTGATTTCTGTGGCCATAGGCTGAGCAAAGAGGGATGCTGCAGATTTAACACACCCCCAGCCTGGCCCTAGCCATCCCACATCTTGCTCCAGTCCCTGCTAACACCCGCAGCTCCCAGCATCTCCCAGCCGCTGCACTGGCCGCTACAGCCTTTACTCATTCCTGGGTTATTTATCCCACTGCAAACTCAGCTGAGGCTGGAGTCGTTTGGGTGTCAGGAAGGCCAGAAACAGGGCTGAAACATTCCCCTTGATTTTTTGTTGCCGGTTTGTTAAATATGAGAAGGTCCAGCCACAGATTCTCTGGTGCAGCTCAGCGAGAGGCGGGATGCTGGATAAAAGCACAGCCTCTGCTCTTTAGGAAGCAATCTTTCCCTGCAGGGCTGCTTTTTAACTGCTACAAGTCAAAACTTAGCGGGCCTAGCAGTGGCAATTTTTCTTTTTCCCTTTAAAAAAATGCAGTTTCCTATGTATTTTTACTGACAAAAGCCTGAAGCTTCCTTTATATGCTTTATTTTCTTTCTCCTCTGAAACGATCGTTAGACAAAAGCAGTTTTGCTGCTGGTTAATCAAGAGAGTGATGTGGCCCTGCATTTTAATCCTAAACCAATTAGCAGGATTTGACATCATGCCATTAGACTGTTTGAAACAAAAATCAAGGACAGCGTAATGCATCTAGAAAAGAACAATAACCATCAGCGCTGCCCTGTCAAAGGGGAAGGAAGAAATTTGGCTGCGTGTGTAATTTCCAAGCAATCCCCCTTCCCTCAAACCTGAGCATTCAAATGAGGGAACTAAATAATAATGAGAGGGGAAAATGTTGAATCTCTAATCACATTGCACTAAACTGCACCGGCTTTTAAAGCAGAAATCGATGTTCTTGCTCCTCAGCAAGGCATTTTTATGCCTTGCCTGCAATGAGCTGGCATTTTTAAATCGTAAGTTCTGGTTTACGGTTTCTTTAGCGGACGGTTCGTGCTTTGCTTTGCAGGCAGGTTACACTCACTCCAGGAACGGCAGCATCTCCGATGCAGATGTACAGTGAGGGACCCTGGTGTCAACACTCCAGCATCCCTAAGAAACAACTTCCTGAGCATGTAAATACTGGCTTTGCCCAAACCACCCAAAGATAATTAATGAAC
Organism: Megaceryle torquata; assembly: GCA_024611175.1. Lineage (NCBI taxonomy): Eukaryota > Metazoa > Chordata > Aves > Coraciiformes > Cerylidae > Megaceryle > Megaceryle torquata. Next base: position 6,660 of record JANIJG010008841.1, on the reverse strand, counting down.
GAAGCACCTTTTAGCAACTGTATTTTTGGCTGGCAGAAATGCACCTTACGGCTGATCCCGCAGCAGCGCTGCAGCCCGAGCTGGTGGCAAGGGCTGGAGCCAGGCTGGCAAGTGTTAGCCCAGCCACGGCTGCTGCCTGCAGGCAGAAATAAGCCTGGCGAAGCTGTGTGGTGAGAACAAAAATGCAGGCAGGCCCCGGGGTGCAGTATTTGAGGGATGAATGCCTAAAGCACATCAGGGACTCCACGCCTTGCTGCACTCTCAAGGCTGGCAGTGGAGAGCCGGAGCAGGAGTGAAACCCAGCGTCTCATAAAGCAGCATATGGATAGAGCGCAAATGGATGGGGTTTTATGTCCTGTGCAATATTTTCGTTGCTATTTATTTTGATTTAATTTGGCTAATGTGCAGGAAAAATGAAAATGCGCCATGCTACTCAACATCTGATGAGGAGTCAAATGTTTTTTAAAATTAGTATTCCCACATAGGCAGGGATCTTTAAGGTCTGCCCAGCAACTGTGCTGGAAAATCATGAGTCACTCCATGTAAATCACGGGATGACCCTCGGAGCAGCAGATTTTTTACAAAAATTTTGAATTGTTTCTGTTAGCTTTACAGTTTCTAGTCTTCCTGCTTCAGCCTTTTGTCCGTGTCCTGGTCCGTAACTGAATTTTCCTTTTAATGGAAGTGGAGTTTCCCACACCTTCAAAACACTTCAAAGAAAGGGAGGGTTTTTTTTTTTAAATAATAAAATATTATGAGATTCACGATAAAATGGTGAAAGATGGCAAAGGTCCTTATCCTTGCTTTGAGAAACGAGGGGCTGAAGCAGAGCCAGAGAGGACAGAAGCGATGGTCACTAACTGTAGCGTGACATTGGAGACTGGGGTGCAAGTCTCTGCCAAAGACTTCCAGGGCAAACTTGGGCAAATGACATAAATCTTTCTTGTAGTTGCCATCTGCAATACGGGATGAAAAGAATCCATTTCCTCTGCAGGGATCTGTAGAAATAAGTGCCTTAAAACCGGAGAGGGGCAGCAGTGATGGCAGGGCCATATGCATGCTAGAGAGGAACAAAAAATAATTCCCCTAAGATGTTAACAGCAGATAAATCCTCTGCCTTCCTGCTGGAGCAGTGCTCCCAAAGCTTTGTGGCTTTCAGTTTTGGGGGAATAAATCTGTGAGAGGAGGTTGGGGTAGGTAAGGTGAGCAGGGGCTGAGGGGTACCTGGCTCATCCCACGAAACCCAACTTCACATCCCCCCAGGGCTGCCTCCTGCTGCAAAACTGGGATTTTACTGTCACGGTTCCCTCGCCTGTTAATAAAGGAACAAAAAGCACATTTGCCTCCTCAAGGGTGTTGTGAGACAAAGTTGGTAAGTGTTGAAAAGAAAACCAAATTGGAGGAGAAAGCTGGCTTTGTTGCATTTGGACACAGACCACCACAGACCTTGCTCAATTTTTGCTGTAACATCTCTTGAATGAAAACGTGTTCTCCCAAAAAACCCCATTAAACATGTTCCGACTTGAAATGGCTGCCAGGGCAGAGAAAGGAGACACAGATTATAGATCCTTGGGGCTCTTTTGGCAGCAAAATGTTTGTCCTGTGGAACTGGGCTGGATCCAATGAATCCAAAAAGTGCACGGTGACTGTTTAACCCACCCTGTAGGAGAAAAAAAGAGCTAAAGAAACCAAAACAGCAAAACAAGGGACAAGATCAAGAAAACCCCTTTATTTTAAAATAATAATAATAATATTGAGACACTGACTAGGAAAAAGGAAATCCAGCAGGTCAAAGGCTAAACCACAACCCGAATCTCAAACTGAAATAGAAAGTAAAGGAAAGAAAATTAAATTCAATTGGTCAGACATTGCAGACTGGGTTTAGGGATTAAAAGAAGGAAAGTGCCCTCCAAGGAGAACAGCAACACCAAACTTCTGAATCTTCAGACTTGGAGAGGGCACCTTAAGCTATTGTGCAAAAAAAAAGGATAAGGTGGAGTATTAAATATTACTGAGTCTGTATTTCTTCTACCCTGTGTCTCACTGAGATCTACAAAAATAAAAGCCATATATGCACTTTTTTAACCTTTGTTGATATCACAATGGGTGTTTTGTGATCACTGCTTCTGGAGGAAAATAATGATTTTTTTATTGGGAATAATTTTTTCAAAAGCTGTTCTAGTGTAGAGAAAATCTAAGAACACTAAAAAAAAAAATTCTCAAAACCAGGACTATGACAAAATTGTCACAAAATGAAGCAGAGTAAGGAGTGTAGCCACAGCCCAATATAGCTGAAGAATTAATTACTGAAAATAATGAAAGAAATGGCAGCTTTAACAGAATGGTGGTTTTCTGCTGTATTCCAGGCCAGCAAATATATCAGTCAATGTCTGAGAGGGTAATAGGATGCAGAGAAAACACTGCAACTCCTTAATAATAAACATATTGTATTTATAAAGACAGAGTTCTTATCTTTAGTGAAAAACAAGACTTGCCTCTTTGACATATTTAGTTTTGCTTGTTTAATTTGTAGCTTCAGAAAACAAAAACTGTTGGTTTTTTTTTTTTAATTATTTGTCCATTTTTGCTTTTCAGCTACAAGGTCTTCAGGCTTGCACTAATTTAATGTGCATCCATCTTGATTCGAGTTGATCCATTTCAATCTTGGCAGCATATCGATAGCAAACGGGAACAAAACGCCATTCGCAAACTCCACCGTACCAGCAAAAGCAGGGACAAAACAGAAAACCTGGGGTCATCTCCTGGAATCAGTTCTGGGGCTGCAGCTCACTCTGTACATATATGATTTTATTTTATTTTTTTATAGCCAAGCAGTTTTTGTCATAATTTTATTTTTGATTTCAAGGGTGCATTATTATACTAATGGATGATGAGAACTCAACAGTCACAAGAAACATTAATTAAAAAAGAAGTTCTCCTGTCCTAGCAGGGAGAGTGTTCCCTAATCCCCATTATGGAAATTGGTTAAGCCAAGAGAATATTTCCTTTATAGTTTCAGAAAGCCTTTGATGTCCTAAGCCAAAGCAACTACCCATCAGGAACTGAGCGACATACTTTGGTTCCCTGTGCCAGCTTTTTACTTACGTCTGTCATTTAATTTCCCCCATAATATGGGGGAAAGTCTTCGCCAACATCTTCATTTTCCTTCATTAGTGAAATCATGGTAATAATACCACTTTGCACTTAGCAATGTCCTAGGCACTTTGGAGGTGTCTGTAACTGTGGTCTGTATATGCATGGAGCCCTCCATCCAAGAATGACCGGTCAGTAAAGTTTCTGCATATTAAAAAGGTCGAAGCACTACAGGGCTCCATTATTATCACTTAAAACTCTGTGAGGCATTAAAATCATGGGTGTGGGAAAGGTGTAAACTGTAGCTGGCTGCCTTGATATCACTGGGCCTGTCGGTGAGCGCTGCCTCCCTCCCTGCCCCAGGATTAGCAGTCATTCTTCCCACTCAGACTTGCATTTTTTCCCCTCAAGTAAGAGGTCATTTTGTGCCGTGCCAGAAGGTGCTCTGTGCATCCACTATTATGCTGTCCCTCACAGCTTTAATTTGCATAGGTAAGCTGCATCCCTAAATAGTTTGAAAGACAAAAAAAATATGTGCACAAAAAAAATTACTGCAACTTCAATGTCCTAGAAGGGGGGAAAAAATGTCCTGAAGAGCTCTCTTCATTAATATGAGATGGCAAATATTTTTTCCTGTTTATTAAATCATATGAAAGGTTAATTATGGTTAGCGACTGTGGGTAGAAAACAATTCTTGGAAGATGCTTTTGTAACAACAGGTTGGCAGTATGCAGAAGCCATCTGCTTCCTGCAAATGTTAAGGTACAATCTCAAACTTGTGAGGTTAAAAATTACAGATTGCAGAGTAGTTTGGAAGAAGGAAAATCCATGTTGTGTTGATGTAAAGTTGCTCAGTCTCCTTGACACACAGCCTGGAAGGAATGCCAAGTTCCCCAAAGGACGGTGTTTGGCTGGAGAGGACCCTCGCTCGGGGTATTCTGTACTCACACTGTCTACTAGGCTAATTAAGCCATTTTTGTGCTGCAATTAATTATTTTTTTTTTTAATACAGAAATTGGTTTCAAATCCTGACCCCTAAAGAGGAGTGGATTGTGGATCTAATATTCTGCTTTCAAGCAGGGAAATCATCTCCTTCCATGAAGAATAAAATGTTGACACCATCATCAAAGTGAAACTTGTTGCTTCCATCTACAATGAGTGGGCTTATCCACGATGGCAAACTTGCCATGATGAGGACTATCTGCTTGAAAAGGAAGAGCTGTCACCTCATTTTATCTAGTAAGCTGGGCAAAAAGGTAGGAAGTGATTTGTTCAAGAACACACAGGGAGGTTGTGGCTAATGGAATGAAACCCAGATTTTTCACATCACAGTGAAGTGCCTTAACCACAAAACCAATCTTCATCTCTGTGGGTCAGCTACTGTAACTTCAGCATTTGGAGTGGCTTTTCAAACGTATTTATCTTCTTCCAAAGATCAAATTCTATTCCACTGAATTTTCCACTGCCATGGAAAACATCACTCCATTTTTCCTTCCCCTCTACAGATAATGTTGCCTGACTTTATCTGCTCCCCACCAATGAAACACAGGTTGAACCACCTGTAAGAGGAGGGATGGGGAATCATCATTAACAGGCTTGTCCCCTTTGCTTTTCAGCCAAAGAGGGAGAAACTTTGGGTTTGGTTTTTTTCAGAGACTCTGATCTGAATTAAGGTCATGCAACCTTTAGCCCCTTTCCTGCTCTCCTAATTTATTTACAACCTCTCTCCATCCTCGTCCCTAGGAGCTGGCTGCTGGAAGGCTGCTGTATAAAAGGGCTCTTTTCCAAATGTTGCCAGCAACAAAGACACCAAGTTGTTTACTGTGCAATAAAATGATCCAAGGCCTCATTTCTAGTGCCTCTACCCTGAGCAATTTTATCAAGGCTATGCATGTGTACAGGGGTCTCTCCTCAAGCACTGTCTTATTTTTTAACAGATACTTTCCAGCTAGATGACTGTTTTTTTAAACCACCCTGTAATGTGATTTTATCTTCTCCCTTTACACTGGAGCTGGTGATCTACTCCATTACTGACACCTCCTGCCAAGAATGGTGGCCTGCGTTAATAGCCCTCCGGATGGAGGAAAAGAAGAAGCCAGCTCTATTCATCTGCCTGTTATTTTGTCAGCAGGCCTGGACATCTTCTTCCTTCTCTATCTCTTCAAGGAAATAGAAGATCGTTACACGTAATGCCAGTAATGCTTTTATCAGGCTTCCTGAGCACCCTGTGAGAGCTGGCTGCCTGTGAGGGACTGAGGCACATAGAAATTAGGGATGAGATTTTTCAATCCCACCGAAAGGATTTCGATGCCCAGCAACCATTAAAATGAGTAACAATTCCTGTCCCGCCCTAAATGGCCAGAGCCCAAATTGCTCCATGAGATGGAAACCATCTTGGTTAATGCATGGACACTTAAGCCCTCAGCATCTGACTTCACTTATACTTTATTTCCAGCAAACTTAGTTGATCATGTCCAATGAAACACTTCTACACCCCCCTGCGCCCATTACCCGCTCCCCAACAGCTCTTCGGGCCATCACTTGCCAGCTCCACTATCAGGGGAAGGTGATGAAGGTAGCTAATTTGTTTGCAAGTTGGTGACTGATGTAAAAGGTTCCTCGTCCATCATAATAAAGGCTCTCAAAAAAACTGAGACAAATGGTCCTTCCTTGCATTTCGCTTGCGCTATACGGGGACATTTGAAACCGAGGGAAAGTTCAGCGTAGCCATATGTAGGGAGGGATGCACACAAATCACAGCTGCTGCTAATTGGATCCAGAAATCTAATTGGTCCCTCATGACTGGCTGGTGTTACATACAGGGTCATCGCAGCGCTAATGGGAGGTTCCCGGGGGCTTGGTCTGCTTGACTTGGCAGCCCGGTGGCAGGGGGCTGTTTTGGCACCATGGCCTGGGCTGTGCAGGGGTGATTCTCTCTGGAGCCAGGGGTGCGGAACTTCCCCAAGCAGCTTGAGCTGCTTTTGCTTTCCCTGACCTGCCGCAGGGGCTGAGTGACTCTGAGCATCAGCACAGGTTGCTCAGGAAGCAGAGTGGGCATCCAGGGCCCTGCCCAAGTTGAGGGGCAAATGAGGACGTTAACATAAAATAATATAATGTAAACCAACTCCAGGTAGTTACTCTGATTAATGCCTTATCCAGAAACCATCCTGTCCTAGGTTAGGTTTGGGGTTAGTTATCACAAGCAGCTGCTGGCCCAAGCAGTTGGGCGGGGCTGCAGCTGGGAGGGGCCACAGCAAGATAAACAACTGAACCAGCCAATCAGAGAGTCGATACCATACCGAGTCCTGCCCCTATATAAGGGGAGGGCTGGGCTACAGGTGGCTGTTTTCAGCTTGCTTCAGTGTGTAACATTGGTGTGGCCAGAGCAGGAAAGGTGGTGTCCTGGGCACAGGTAGAGCCTATTCACTTTGCCTATTGTTTGTACTATTGTTAGTACTGTTGTTTTCTTCTGTCTTGTTTTATTAAGCTGTCCTTATCTCAACCCATGGGATCTCACTTTTTTTTTTTTCCTCCTGATTTTCTTTCCTCTCCTACAGCGGGGGTGGG
>JANIJG010008840.1:0-21344 GCA_024611175.1 Megaceryle torquata | reverse complement strand
AAAATATATATATATATACAAACTAAACACTTTGAAAGAGCTTTTACATGACCTTTTATATATTCTGTGATCTGTATATGTGATTGCATTTATCTGGAGGATACTTTTGCAGTGGTGATATTTCTATTAATTTTGAAATAGATTATACCGAGAAGTAATGGAGGTTAATTTGGGTTAGTGGTCTTGAGTTCTTTCTGGTCTCACATGTGGTGTGCGTGATCTCACGTGCGTGTGAGAAGAACCCCCCCTTCATGCTTGCTTTGAAAGTTTTTGCAGAACTTCCCTTTCCTTGAAGGAGGAGTTTAGAGTGGTAAAGGAAGCAAATGAGAAACCCATTTTAAGTTAGGAAAAATAATTAAACTAAAGCTGGAATGAACTTCCAGATGGCATATATTTGCTTTTTGTCATGTTTTGGAAGAGAATGACAGTAAGTCAAACTTGGATATTTTTCAGAGCTGTAGTATGTTTACTTTTATTTCCACTCTCCCTAAGATGAAGAAGTTTTAAGGTTTGGCTTCAACTCTAAGCTTTGAACACAGAGACCCAGGGCAGCAGGAGGTTACTTCTAAAATGTTGCAAAAGTTTCCAAAAGCTGAACTGATTTGATATCTTCAAAGACTAGGGACTGCAACAATACTATCTTTTTGAGGTGGAGAAAAATGTTCTGTTCACACTGCAGGCGAGAACGCCAGCTTTCTGTTGGTAATAACAAAGACTGCCATGGAAATTATGAAGTTTTGAACTTCAGCGCAAGTGGTGCTGGACAACTTACAGTCCATAAGGGAAAATGTCTAGGTAAGCAAAATTACAACTGCAGCTTGAATGCTGGGGTTTGGGCTGGTTTTGTTGTGAGGATTTTTAGAGGGAGAACTTGAACAACGCTAACAAGTACAAACAGCGAGGGTGGAGAGAATATTGTTGTGGATCATGACATTTCACAGTCCAGAGTGGGAGAGGGTAATAAGACAAGTGACTTTGTAGTAAATATTTTATATTTTCTTAGGACTATTTTATGCAAAAATTTGCTTCTCCTGATACAATTACATAAGTGAATAGCCATACCAAAAAAAAACAAACAAAAAAAAACCAAAAAAAAACCCCACAAAAACAAACAAACTCCCAAAAAAACCCCCAACGAACAACCCACCTTCTAAACATTTTTTATTTTCTATATAACTAAAATACTGAAAAATATTTATTTTTAAATTTCAATATCTAGTTTGATAAAACATGGTTATCAAGCATGAGGTCATTTAGCTTTCAGTGACATGAAATCAGTAATAAGCATAGCGTTAAAAACACACACTCTCCTTCCATTGCTGCCTATAGCAAGGGCATAAAAGCAGTAGGTTTAGCAAAAACATATACACAGGCAACTATAGGAGAAATTTAGAGCTGAAAGGCCTCTATGAGGTGTCCATATGAATGGATCATCAAATGTTTTCATTGTTTGTTTTCAACGTAGCACTTCCTTGGTGGCAAGATGAACAAGCTGAAAGTCTCTAGAGCAAAGAGAATTTTATTATTTTGTAGCCTGAGGATGAACAAATATGCGACTGCGTGTAGATCTTGGCATTTGCTCATCAGGAAGAGTGTTCATTTATTAAAAACCTGAAATTCTTTAAAACATGCAGCAATTTTTTGCTAATGTGCCGTTGCTTTCATTTGATTAAGGTTACCTAGCATTTAGTCTCATCCAACCTGATATTTTTCATACCTACCACATAGGTATGGATCTTGTTTAGTTGTAAGTAGGTTAGTGTTTCTGAAATTCTAGAGAACGGGCTTGCTGATGTTTATTCAGCATTTGCAGGAGCTCTTGTCAAATCCTTGGAAACAAAAGGAGCCATGTTCCTCTTCTCCTTATATATAGGCAAGGATGAACATCTTGGTAAATCCATCTACAATGCCTTGGACATTCACAGTGGAGACTTTGTTTTAATATATGAGTGGGTTCTGCACTGGCAAAAGAAGATAGGAAAGTTTCTTACAACACATGAATTAGAAAAGATTGAGAAGTGTAAGAAACAGGTAACCATGTTTTGCATTTGGCTTAATAACAGTTGGGTGGGATTCAGTGCTTTTCTTGAAGCTCTTCATTTATGTTCAACTTGAGAGGGTGGTGATAAGCATGAAAATGCTAGTGTTCAGAGTATCTGCACCACAGAAGAAGATGGGTGTATTGGGGCATTCGTAATATAAATGCACGAAAGTGTATTTGCAAAAAAACATAAATAAAATAATAAAACATTAGAATTCTGAAGAATGAGGGAATGAAGCTTAGCTGGTAGAAACCAGATTTATTCTTGCCCTTTGTGTACAATGCTTCCTTTTCACAAAAAAGATGAGAATGTATTTTATATGTATTATGTACATTTTTATGTATATTTATATATATATTTTATGTATTTTATACATTTTATTGGTGTAGCCATGAGATATGACACAATGCATGTTATGTTGTGTTTCTCTAACAGCTTCAGGGTGCAGAAACAGAGTTCAGCTCACTGATGAAGCTAAGTCACCCAAACATAGTACATTATAAATGTATGAACCTTAAAGAACGGGACGATTCAATTGTGGTGGACATTTTAGTTGAGCACATAAGTGGTTGCAGCCTTTCTACATACTTGCACAAAGAGACTCCGGTTCCAGTTGAGCAGTTGCGTCATTATGTGACCCAGATCTTGTCAGCTCTTGACTACTTGCATAATAATTCAGTAGTGCACAAAGTTCTTTGTGCTTCCAGTATCCTGGTAGATGCTGAAGGAAACATCAAGGTGACAGACTACAGCATTTCCAAGCGCTTAGCTGATATCTGCAAAGCAGATGTTTTTGAGCAAACCAAAGTCCGTTTTAGTGAGGATGGTCTTCCCAGCAAACCTGGAAAAAAAGGAGATGTATGGAGTCTGGGCTTGCTTCTGCTTTCACTCAGCCAGGGCCAAATAACCAAGGAATATCCAGTTGCTGTTCCTACCAATTTACCTGCTGAATTCCAAGACTTCCTGGGAAAGTATGTTTGTTGCATTCCTGTTTGTTTTTTGGTTTTTTTTTAAAGACTTGAACAGTTTTTTGAAGGAACACCTAAATCCCCCTGTGTCCCTAGTTAGAGCTCTTAGAGAAGAGGCAATTGTTTCCTCATGGCTCAGGCTGCTAATCTGGGATTTGGGAGAAAAGATCTGGAGCTCTCTTCTCTGCCCTGATACCAACTTTGTGTGTCACTGTGAATAAGTCATTTAGTCTGCCTTAGCTTCTGATTCCCATCTGAATTGTAAAGGTGATAATTTCTTAAATATAAGGAGACCTCTTTGAACATTTAGGTCTGATATCGAGTAGATCTCTGAACAGTTCTCTTCATGGTTTTCTAACAGATGCGTTTGCTTGGAAGATAAGGAAAGATGGACACCTCAGCAGTTGTTACAACATAGTTTTATAAACATTCCACAAATGAAAATACCCGTGGCTGAAGAAAATCTAGATGGTATAAAACTTTGTTCTTTCCAGATTCTGCTAAATAAGTGGACTACATACCTGTGGTAACAGAAAGATTGAGCTGTGCTAGAGCTTCACAAGATTGCAGAGGTGGTTTAGGTTAACTTAGAAGCTAGTATTGGTCTTTAACTTACATATCCATGACTAGCTGGGGTGGACTGACTGCTGCTGTCTCATCAGAAGAAAGCAGTGATGCTTTAATTAAACCTTTAAATTCATCCACCTCTTTCACGCTATAAATATGACATTTGGTCTCTGGAAGATGCAGTTCCAGTGAGACTTGTTCAATCATTAAGTTCTTGTTAGAATCAGTTCTTTTGTCCAGTATAATTAATATTAGTACTTAAAAACTGTATTAAGGTTTATGCTTGTACCAGAGCTTAACTCTACCCAGCAGAGCACTTCTGTATTTTTAAGTTTTAGTTGTTCTTGAAGTGATATAGGTTTTATCTTTTTCCTGATGCTTATTTGACAGTGCTTTGTGCCATATCCCCACACCACCAAGAGTGATAACGTTGATATCCTCATTGCAGATTCAGCAGGTATAGATTGCATCGAGACAGTTGTACCCACCAGTCACATATCCAGTGCATCATTCTTCACAGAAACACAGAGACAATTTTCACGCTACTACAATGAATTTGAAGAGCTAAAATTACTTGGCAAAGGGGCTTTTGGAGCAGTCATCAAGGTACGGCATAAAAATTGCTTCTCCCTATGGAATCCTCTTTTGGGAATGCGGTTGTTTTCTCTGAAGCAAAATGGTATATTGAATGCCTGTGTTGTGGTTTTTATCTGGAATTGAATGGGCTGAGAAGTTTAGCAAGAGGTTGCTGGGAGTCTGAGGAGAAGCCTGTCAGTATGGGGAAGCTTGCATTTCAATTGCAGTAATTCCCTAGGTGGAAAGAAAACCTCTTCTATGAAATTATTCTGCTTGTAGCTCTACTTGGTAAAGCATTTGTAAGCATTTGACTTTAGATTCATTTGAATTTTGCAGGTGAGAAACAAGCTTGATGGTTGCTATTATGCTGTGAAACGTATCCGTGTAAACCCTGCCAGCAAGCAATTTCGGAGGATTAAGGGGGAAGTAACATTACTTTCCCGTTTGAACCATGAGAATATTGTGAGGTATTACAATGCTTGGATAGAAAAACATGAAAGTCCTGTTCCCACTCTGTCATCATCTGAAACAAATGAGGAGAAAAAAATGCCCACCAAAGCTGGTCTTTTCATCCCTTCTACTGAGGAGACAAATGATGTGGAAGCTAATGCTCCTCCTCCAGTTTTGACAAGTTCAGTTGAGTGGAGTACTTCATGTGAAAGATCCTCCAGCAACAAATTCAGTGGAGCTGATCAGGACTCCAGTGATGATGACGACGATGGTGATGGGGTGTTCTCACATTCATTTTTGTAAGTAGACTTCAATATTAGCACTGCAGGAAACGTGAGCAGAGTTGGATTTTTCCAAGTTTGTGTGTTCATCATTCTCACTTCTGTTGTCAGAGATAGTTCACTGCTTTTTTGTTCTGTCCCTTGCTTTAAAAAAAAAAAAAAAAAAACCCAAAACAAACTAAACAGTGTAATAGCCAGGGAGAGGAAAACATGTAGCTGAAAACTGTCAGTGTAAAAGGAAAACTTTGGTTTAAGCTTCTAGAACTTTCTTTCTTCTTGTTCCAGAGCACATGACTGTATACATTGTTGGAATGTCTTTTCCAACCTTAAGAGTAAAGTTTTTAATAAATAGTAATAGAGAAATACTACAAATCCTGAAAACCACCTACTTGTCCTTTCTTTTTGTTTTTATTTTTATTAATGTATTCCATACCTGCATCTGTGTATGGAGTGATTCTTTCACTTAGGGTGCTTTTTTTTTTAGCAAGTAAGTAAACTTAGCTCAGTTTTGCTTGTTGAATACAGGAATTAAATTTTATTGATGCAAATATATACCTTCATTTTAAGAGACTGGGCTGTTAAATCAAGCATTGCTTTACAAGCAGGATACTTTTTTTGGGAGGTTGTTTTGTTTTGCTTTTTTTTTGTTTAAGGCATATGGAGGGTCTTCAACAGAAGTTTAGATTTTCTTTTTAATTTTCAAATAGCTTCCAGATTTAGTAAACCTTTCCAGGTACCCAAAACTTTTGGGTTTTTCCTTTCTCTTTTTTTTAAACAGGCCAACCACAGATTCTGAAAGTGAAATAATTTTTGATAATGAGGATGAGAACAGTAAAGGTCATACTCTGGTAAGTATAATAATAAAACTAGTGAAAATGAAAAGATCATAAAGTAGTCTTTGACAAGCAAACAGGTCAACTGGGAAGTTTTGTTTCACTTCTGGTGTAAGTAAAGAACCATATAAGGTTATGTTCCATCAGAGTTAATGTTGTGCCATCATGAGCTGCATTCCACAGAAATCAGATTCCAGATGCAACTAATCCAGATTCTGCTTCCTGTGGAGTTCACTGAGCTGAATGTGGGTTGCACCTCTGGTTGCGAGCCTGTTTATTGCCAGTTTAACACTTCAGTACATACATGATTTATCAGTTAACCATATAGATTGCCTTCCATCATCTGAAAGCTGAAATTCTGTCCTGCTTTTAGATTATGTAAACTAGTAAGTTTTCTTATACTAGCCCCTTCTTGAAAGTGATGACAGTACATATTGCTAGAAGTCAAAAAGAGATGGAAAGCCAGGATAATGTGTAAGGTTTTAGTTGAAAAGCTAATGCACAGTTTCTACTGCATCTAGAAGCTATCATTGCCAATCCTGATCTGTAAAATGTGGTTATTAAAGCTTCATCATCTTCTTTCTGTTGTAATGTATGTTGGCATGAAAAACCTTTCAACATATAATTTAATAATATGGCAGTACTTTTTTTTTTTTTTTTGTCACTACATATACACTATATCAAAGCTGGTGGGTGGGGTGGGGATTGCATTATTATTATTATTATTAGTCTATTAAATAAGTTTTTTATATTTCGGTTTCAAATTATTTTATTTAAAAATATATATATATGTGACACACTTTGAGATTTAGGTTTCATCCAGAGCTTTCAGAATGTTTTTCCTCCAGTGTGTAATGATGATGGCAAAATGTTACTTGTTCTCGCTTTGAAATTGAGAGTTGGGTGTCAACTGGCTTTCTAGTTTACTTAGAAGCAGTGGCATTACAAAAATGTCAGTATATTATTGCACTGTTATTTAAACCTGCGGAAGGTGAGTTCTCATCCATGTGTTCCAGACATGTGAAAAATAGTATTATGTATAAAAAAAACCCCTCTGGATGCCTTCCTGTCTCTAACTGTTATGTTAATTTTATTGTTATAAAGGATGAAGATGGCAATGAAAAGAACAGCCACGAAGGAGAGGACAGGACACCGGTCATTCAGACAGTGCATTACTTGTACATACAGGTACAAAGGTGCTTGCATATTCAGATAAGAGGATGCTGTTTATTCCAGCCTGCAGAGATTAATTGCTGGTTTTCATGAGAAAAGCAATGGTCTTTAAAAAAAAAAATGCAAAGGAAATGAAGTTCAATGTTGTTTTTGCAGTAGGCTGTTTTTCTGAAAGGCTTGGCTGGTGGAGGGCACGGGGCAGCACAGATGGTGCTTCCAAGGTGCTACCTTCCAAGGCTCTCTAGTTATGCCCGAAGAGAGCAGAATTTTGTGGTGGCATAGTGCATAAGGGATTGCTGCTCTTGCTGAGGTACAAGTTGGCAGCTCCTGATCTAGCCTTAGAACTACTATATTGTGTATGCACTTTCTTTTAGCAGAAAACAGTAATCTGCAAAAGCATTGTATGGCCCTAATAGCAGACACAAAATAAAATTTCTGCAGCTTTGCAACTTCAGGTTTTACTACAGACACCATTTCCTTTGTGTTAGGAGTTAGACTGTTTCTGGGAGAACTTGACTATCATAGCTAACTATTCTGTGATGAAGTGGCATTTTTTTGTAACACAATGTTAAAACTTGTCTGGAAGGACAATATAGTTGGATGGAATGAGATTTTAATAGGTTAATTTGGATAGAATTAGATTTTAATAAGATTGTTTGCATATGTTATGCATATTCATAAAATATGCAGTTAGATGCCAAGTAAAATATAGACAGAGATTCTGTAAAACTTGGCTTAAGCATACATTATGGCTTGGGTGGTTTCACCTTGTTTTTAACATTTATGTTAGAGAATATGCTACTACTCTTCAAGCTTATACCATTGTCCCAGAAAAATAAGTGAATGTTGTTTTTTATCTGAAAGACAGCTCTTTGGAAAATTCCAAACAGCTGAATGTTTTGGTGGTACTGTTTGATCCTGAGCTGTGTATACCAGAACCAGGCACTAATATGTACGCAGATAGAGGTTTTTCTGATGGTCTCTATTCTTGACAAAACTGCACTTTCTTCCTTCTGTCCCCTACATATGCACAACTGAAGATGGAGTATTGTGAAAAGAGCACATTAAGAGATACTATTGACCAAGGATTATATGAAGACACCAGTCGGCTTTGGAGGCTTTTCCGAGAAATTTTAGATGGGTTGGCTTACATCCATGAAAAGGTTAGTAAATAAAACAGTTATGACCTGTTCATAATATCTATGTTATGCCTCATTTTGTATAGGTTTCTTCATATTCTGTTCATTTTGGGATATTTATTGCCACAGTTGGTTACTTGCCCTTTCCATTATTAATCTGTTCTAGGGTGTTTAGAATATTTTATCATAACCTTGAATTTTATAATGCAACACTTCACGTGTTTCTCTGTCAAGAAATTGTGACCACCTTTAAAAATATTTTGTTAGGCATCTGATAGCACTCAAAAATATGTCTAGATTCTGGGCTGCAGACTGTAGTCTTACTTCAAAAATCTGTCATCAGTGACTTAATGCAATAGATTTTCCACTGTAATAGAAGTATGTAATATGATTTTCCAGTCTATTATAAAGAGTGTTGTATTTTGGTTTGTGTTGCTTTAATTTTCTGTTGGTTTTGTTGTCTCTGTTCTGCTGTGACAGGGAATGATCCACAGAGACTTGAAACCTGTGAACATTTTTTTAGATTCAGATGATCATGTCAAAATTGGTGATTTTGGTTTAGCCACGGATCATCCAGCAAATGCAGTAAGTACAGCTGAAAGTCAGTGGGGAAAAAAAAAAAGCCTTGAATCTAGTGTTGTAATAACATGAAAAATAAAAATAAAACATAAAAACATAGTGCTTATTGGACTTAATATTGTGAATGCCATAAACTTTTTAATTTCCAGGGTTCTAGTATTAAGCCATGTACTGCCAGCCAAAGTGGCAAGAAAAGCCAACAGAAGCATTTCAAGAGCCATTTACATTATGTCTGAATTTGTGATTTCAGGCGGTCTCTAAACAGGAAGAAAATCACTCGGATAGTTCTGCTCTGTCTGACCCATCAGGTTAGTTTACGTAGTAGCTTGTTCTACATGATTTTAAGCATTTACATGCTGCAGTCTTGTATACTCCGTTAGATCTAACGTTCATTTTTTGGAAATATTGGGGAGGGGAAAAAACCCAACCACCAACTTCTAGGTAGATATGTTACATATAATCTGGCAGTTTCGACTGTTACCTAAAAACCAATTTGCTTCCACTTGCTATGCTTCTGCCATAGATCAGTGCTTCTCTCTATATGGTGATCCTGCATGTATTTGTTCCATCTGTTCTTTTGCCTGTACAGGACAATTTCAAGACCCGAGATTTTTGTTTGAGGGTTTTTTGACACCTTCCATAACAGTCTGAATTCTGTGTTTAGAGAAAATGCTAGTACATTGCATGTCTGAAGATTAGTATAATGGAAGTGAAATTTAGTTGTATCATTTGTGTGCTGACCTACTACGATTCTGTAAAGCAATAGATAGGTTTAGCTACTATAGATAGACACAGATACTTGACATGTGAAGGTAAGAACTGTCTGTTTTGCAAACTGTCCTCAACTGTCTCTCTCAATAAGGACTGCGTTCCACCTAGAAGAAATGAGGGCAGAAGATGAGTTTGATTTGGTTTGTTTGGTTGGTTTTTTTTTACTTTGTTGCTGTGTTTCTCTCTTTCTTGAAACTAGTACTCTTTCTTTTGCCATGTAGGTAATTTGACAGGGATGGTTGGTACCGCGCTCTATGTCAGCCCAGAGGTCCAAGGAAGCACTAAGTCTACATACAATCAGGTAGGATCAGATTTAATAAAAAGGTAGCATGGAATCTAAGGTATCAGGTCCAGTTTAGGTCATTCCTGCTCAACAGAGGTGAATTCAAGGTGGAACAGGGTGTGGTGGGACTAATGTGATAAGCAAGGGAATGAGAAATATGCCTTTGAGAGGAGACAAAGGATAGAAGAATGTGGGCAGGTCAGTTTTTCTGCCTGTGCTGTGACCATGACTAGGCTCAAGTGACTTCAAGTTGAAAGCAAGTAATCATGGAGGACCTTTGCAAATGAATAGGATAGAAATCTTACAGCCTTTAGTTAAGGTGAAATGTCATCATCAGAAATACACATTGCTCTCCTGCATTCCTGGACTGTGATTTTTGGATAGTGGGGGTGCATTTTTCTTGATTCGAATAAGATCCTGTTTATATGCAGAGGTGATCTGAATTTCAAAGCAAGAATGTCTTCAAAATGGAAGTCCTTTTACATCATGGCAGTGCTGTGATGATAAAAGGCATTGGATTGTGTTATTTAACAAAAAAAAAAAAAAAAAAAAAGGCAAGCAAACAACCAAAAAACCGAAAGCAACCAACCAAAAAAAAAAACCCACAACCTACAATTAAAAAAAAAAAAGACCAAAAAAACCTCTCAAAAAACCCACACACACAAACCACCCAAACACCACCAAAACCCAAACAACACCAGAGCCACAGGAAAACCTACCTGTGTCTCTGAGTATAATATACTGTGAAATTTAACAAAACCTTCCCCCCCCCCCAATATCCTCTTATGCAGAAAATTCACAGGTATTACATTTTAGTTTCCCTTTTCTTCCTCCTTAGAAAGTGGACCTGTTCAGTCTTGGTATAATATTCTTTGAAATGTCTTACCATCCCATGAGTACCGCATCAGAAAGAATCTTTGTTCTTGGTCAGCTGAGACTGGTAAGTACACAGAAAACATTCCAGTTCTATTTAGCAAATAGTTTATGAGTAGGAAAAGGATGCAAAATGCAGGTTTAAAAAGTTTATAATATATATATATATATATAAAATGAAAGGTGAAGAAAAATTGGAACTGATATTGATATTCCCTTAATGAACTGTGGATTCCCTAATGGTGTGGCCATCAGTTAGTATTCTATCTGAAAAATTAATTTTTATAATGCAGTACATTACAGGTCTAAGTGTCAGATAAAGGCATTGTGGTTTTAGTATGGGTAGATTAGGCCTGATTGGTGTCTCTCAGGAATCAGTTGGTATTTGTAAGTATCACATATTTACCAGTTTTTAAATGCTTGTGATTATGGATTATATTTTCTTTGTAGAAAACATAATAAAAACATTTCCATGACATTCTTTTTCCTCTTAGCTCTTAAAGCTAAATATGGATTTTTTTAAATTTTTTGTCTGGTTGGTTTGTTTGTTTCCCAATGGGCAATAAAAATGCTTAGTTTATCTTGCTTCAATATGGAGAATTCAAAAATAAGACTAGCCTGTGCAAACTGTACTGCCTGTTATAATTCACATGTGGTTTTGGCTTTTTTGTTTGTTTTCTTTATAGCCTACTATTGTATTTCCTAATGACTTTGATGATGTCAAGCATGCAAAGCAGGTAATTCTTAATATGCGTTACCTATAAGGTATTCCCTGTCAAGAAATGTTAATTAGAATTTCCCCCACACACTTAATTCTAAAGTAATAATCTCTGCCAAGTTCTTACTACATGGCATTAGAACAAAGTAAGGAAAAAATTACCTGAAAAGAATATACTAAGTTGACATGGAAATATACTTAACCACAAAGTTCCCCAGGCACAGTCGTAAAGAAATGCAGAGTTCGCTGGCACGCCTTTTAAGCTCTGAGGGGTGATTTTGGCTTTTTCAGCTCAAGGAAATGGTAGCAATATTGTTTGACTCTTAAAATTTTGAAATACACTTATGTCACATATCAGACAGAATTGTGCAAGCTAAATTGTCTGCTCTGAGCTTAGAAAGAGCTGCCAAGAGCTGTTTTGGATGCCTCCACAGAAAAGAAATGAAGGAATAAGGAGCAGTGTGAACTTTCTGAACCATCTAGATAACCTTTTCTTGTCCTAGTGGACTCCTTTGTTGACCATGAGCATTAGCTTCTTGTCTGTTATGTCTATGAAATGTCAATCACTACTACCGAAACAATGGTAGTATCTTGTACAGTTTACTGAAATACTCCAGGAAGATTCCGTCATCTTTAATACCTGTAACTCTCAAATCTTTGTTGTTATGCATATGGTTCTACTTTCTCTTGTTAATAAAGAGATGCCAGAGCTAGCATAACGCAGAACAACAAAGAATACCGTGTGTTTTGTCATCCCTGGATAATTGTTGTGTGTTAGCAAATTTTATTCTGATAATAACACAATAAAATAGATTTGGAACTTAATAAGCAATAAATATCTACCCCGAAGATTCAGATCCATCTTTTTTTGTTGTTGTTGTTCTCTATAGATTCTCATAATTTTTTTATTAATGTGGTATGTCTAAGAGGTTTGTAAATACTGCTGATGTATAGATTTTTTTCTAAACTAAAAGTTTTGGATTGTTTTGTAGCGATCAGTTATTACATGGCTCCTGAACCATGATCCTGCAGCACGACCAACAGCTGTGGAGCTGTTAAAAAGTGAACATCTTCCACCACCACAAATGGAAGAATCTGAACTTCATGAAGTGCTCCACCATACCTTAGCAAATGTGGATGGAAAGGCCTACCGGACTATGATGAGTCAGATATTTTCACAGCGTATATCTCCAGCTATAGACTATACCTATGACAGTGATATACTTAAGGTTTGTAGGTGTTTAGGGAATGGTGGGGTTTTGGGGTTTGTTTTTTTTTTTTCCTGTGTTGGTTTTTTAAAATATGCTTATGCAGATAAACTCTCAACATGTTTGAGAGAATTGCGTTATCTCTTAATCTTAACCTTCACATTGGTTATCATTTAAAGCTACAATCTGTATGAAGTGGGCTTGAAAAACCACTTACCATTACGTTCATTCTTCAGTGAAGGAACAAGCAGTGTTTGATTGTAACAGCTAAAGCTTTAAGCTTATGTCCAGGTTATTACTTTCTTTACTCTTCATGGTATTTGTATTTGATTGCCAACAGAAAGGGTTGCCTCTGACTGTTTTCTTCCCTTTTTAATCATGGCAATTAAAGTAATCCTCCTTGGTTTCTCAACAATTAAATCTTTCTAAATCTAAATAAATACAGGGTTACACAGTACAATAATGCTTTGTAAAGCTGTAGTTATTTTTTTATTTTGTGAGTATTAAAATTTATTATAGTGGGACAAGATAGCAGAATGCTTACTGCTTTTATTTTACAGAATGTTCATGGCATATGAATTATATATGTACTCTTTATTTATGATGGTTTCAGGGTAATTTTTCTATTTGGGCAGCCAAGATACAGCAGCATGTATGTGAGATTGTCAGCCGGATATTTAAAAGACACGGTGGGTGTGTTTACAAAGGTCATTCATTTCCTTTTTTGTGATTGAGTGAATTTAAGAGAATGGGAGGGTTTTACTGCTAACCCTTGATTCAGAAAGCATGTTCAGTAGTTCCATATCATTTGAATTTTTACATTGCTTTTTTCTGTTATTTTGACATCCCAGTAATCCCTGTTAACTTCAAATCTGAATGACTCAAATCAGAATGAACGGTGAAAATCTTAAATATTCAGATGTATTTGGTGGTTCTGCTAACTTTGTATGAGCTTTTAGAGGTATAGGGAATGTTATGTAAAAATCTAGATTTGTGTGTAAGGATCGCTCTATAGTGAAAGACCAAAACTCACTGTAGCACAGTAACCTCTCTGAACATAGCCAGAATGGGAATGGCCTAAGAAAGAGCATGGAAACAGAGCAAGGGAGGAGTGGTACTATCAGTGACGCTGCTCTTAGCGATAATTAGCTATTCAGGAACTTCCTCAGCCAGAGCTGGTGTCATGGTGTTCAATAGTATTTGATGTTTTTTCTTTCCAGGACTCATTACTAATGAGTCATAATATTTGATTACAATTGTTTTATTATACAGTTAAATATTTGTTTACAATTATTTTTATTACGTTTACAATTATTATTAAGAGAGGAAGAAAATTTATGCACACACTGTCACATTTGAAATAATACAAATTGTATTGTTTTGTAGGCATTCATGGTACTACTTCACATAGAGAATTTTAAAATTAAAACTGGGAGATGTCCTAATATATCATGATATGATTAAGCACAATCAGGGTTTGGCAATACAAAAGGAGATGCTGAGAAATGCCAAGTCAAGTACAAAGAAATTATCATATCTCCCTCCCCTTAAAGCTTGACAAACTTTGGAAAGTGTTTGTCAGCATTTTAGAGATTTAAATGCTTTTGTTGTTTTGGGGAAAAAAAATGGGGGGTTGGATTTTTTTTTTAATTGCATTGTATCTACTGTTTGTAATGGTTAAAAGCATTTCCTTGTATTTGGAGCGCTTTTTTTTTTTTCCTGATATAAATTTTTATGTTGAAATCTAACTAAAGATATAAGCAAAGTTCCCATAGTAACATAGATGTTTGAGAATCAGTAGAAAATTTGAATCGGGAAAGTATTTTTTTCAGTGATTAGTGATATTATTGCTAATAGCAAGGTTTCAGTGGGATTGGATTCATACAAACAGAGGGTTGCAAAATACAGCCAGAAAAAAAGTATTTGAGGATTTGAAGTGAACTGTAAACACTTTTATGTTTTTGAGACATGGGATGCAACATGCCTGAACAATATTTGTTATTGATGGAAGTCTCTAGACCAAAATAGCACTACTGGTATCTGTAGAGTTTCTCATCTGTTAGGTACGCATGCTATTGTGAAAGGTGGTGTTTAAGGAGGGAAGGCAAGGAGGAGGATTCTGATGGGGCTGTGGAATTAGCAGTTCTCTGTTTCTCTGTGGGCTGCCTGCTGAGCACAGGAAGCACGCAAGGTAGAACATCAAAGTTTGTTGGCTTTCTTTAAACAGTGGAAGAGGAAGGTCTATTAAGAACACTTCAAATAATGTAATTTTTTAAAAGGTATTGGTTGAAGTTATCATGCCCTGCAAGGCTGTTTATGAGCTTGTAAAAAGCAGATATTACTTCTGAAATGAGAGATAACAGTATTTTATTGGTTTTGTGCAGGAGCCATCAAGCTGCATACTCCACTTCTAATGCCTAGAAATAAAAAACTATATGAACATAATGAAGCCTCATATTTCATGGATCACAGTGGGATGCTGGTAATGCTTCCTTATGACCTCAGAGTAAGTAGTATCATCACTGCAAGCAAAGCTGGGTTTAAAGTGTGTTGCTGCAGTGTTTGAGACCTTTGATTCACTAGTCACAAATTTGGTTTCTGCTTACATTACTTCTGACTGCTGAAGTAGTTTATCTTTCAGTGTCTGTTCCTATATTCCCATGTGCTATACTCTTCATCCTGACCACAGAGGGAAGAAATGGACTTAGTTGGTTGGTTGGTTTGTTTTTTGCTCAACGTAGGTGGAAAATACTGTTCTATTGTAAATGTGGTAGATGGATAGATGGCACTGCTGGTGTTTTGGTTTTGTTTGTTTGATTGTGGGTTTCTTCTTTTCTAATGACCAATGAAAATTCTAGTATTATCCATTTATTATTTATATGTCTTTATAGAGAATTGGGGTAACAGTATGTCCAGTTTTTTGTTCCTCAAACATGTTGTCAAGGATCATTCTACTCTTGAGAGGAAATGTTGTTTGCACAGTTCAGATTTTGCTGTCTGGGATTCCTCCATCAGTAATAGACATTTATATGCAGTGTTTGCCTTATTTATTACCTTGCACTTAACACCTAAATGCTTCAAGTTTTGGTTGTGTTTTGGTTTGGGGTTTTTTTTGTTGTTTTTGGAGGGGGGGGGGGGGGGTTATTTTTGACCGTTTAAAAAAACTGATTTTTTTTTTATATTCCATTTCACTAATTTAAGGTCATTTTGACTCTCCCTTACTTTCATTTACAACATCAAGCTATACAGTATGATTCACAGTTAAGGATGTATGCAGGATCTACAAAATTGGTCTTTCTGTTGGAATTACTTGTTTTGGAAAATGTGTTGACCAAAGCTTTATTAAAAAATAGTCCTTTATATCTTCATGTAAACAGCAAGATACTTGCTTGTGCATTTTAACATGCTCATGGTCGATTTATGATTTATTTGGCATGCATTAGGGTAATGAAGGAATGTCCTTGTGTCCCTCTCCAAGCTCTTCTAGGAACTTGACTTGGGGGGGGGTTTATTTGTAACTTGCAGCAAGGATGATTAGATTAATATTAAACTTGGCTATGGCAAATACTTAAGGCATTATTATGCGTGTGAGAGTGCAAGTGTTACTGCACAGGAATGATTCATCTGCAGTTTCAGAGCATAGTCAGACTGAATGTTTTGTTTCAAAAATTTTAATGTTTGGGTTTTTTTTCAGATTCCTTTTGCAAGATTTGTAGCTAGAAATAACATAATGAACTTGAAAAGGTAAGAGACCTAGAGATGACATTTTGTGCAGATGCCATGCTTTGATAGTGACCACTGAAGATGCTGATCCGTTCTTTGATGTTTCCTTTAGGTATTGTATAGAGCGAGTTTTCAGACCTCGCAAATTAGACCGTTGTCATCCCAAAGAACTCCTAGAATGTGCATTTGACATCATTACATCTACTGGAAATAGCTTTTTGCCTATAGCAGAAACAATTTATGCTATTTCAGAAATCATTCAAGAGTTTCCAGTGCTACAGGTAAATTCTCTAATCACCCCCTTTTTTTTGTTTTTCCATCCCAAAATTTTAACCTAAGTAAATATTTAGTCTAATCTATTTAAAAAGTGTAGTTACTTTTAACAAGTACAGAGCTGTTTTCACACTTTACTGATAGTTACAGAACATTGCCATTAAAATTAAAAAAAAAAAATCTGTTGTGTGTACTGTTAAAAATGAACATAGGTTTATCTGCAAAGGCAATACTGAATCCTTACAGTGCTGTTGAAATACCATCTTTCTTCTGTCGGGCAAGTGATTATTGTAGAATAGGACAAGCCTTGCCATTCTGTAGTTATAGATGTAGAGTAAGTTGGTGGAGGGAGTGGTCTGAAGTTACTTTTGAACTAATAGTAAAAGTTTAGGAAAACTCCTTTTTTTTCTTTTAAACAAAATGGACTGCAAGTAATTTTTTTTTTTTTTTACCCTTCATTAGGAAAGAAATTACAGTATTTACTTGAACCACACTGCCTTACTGAAAGCTATACTTTTGCACTGTGGGATACCAGAGGATAAACTCAATCAAGTATACATCATTCTGTATGATGCTGTGGTAAGATACTAGATATTAATCTAATCTTGGTAATCATGACTGTAGAGTATCTTATTTTGTGGAGCTATCTCTAAAAATGAGTAACAGCCCATTGCTAGCATAACCAGAAATGTCCTGTGGATATTTAAAAAGGTTGACTAACTTTGGGCAGTGAATTTAAATTAACTACTTTTCTGTTAACTTACGGATTGGGATGTTTTAAAGATATTTTAAAATGTGTATTTATGAGAGAATTACTCACCTGTGTAACTAAGAGCTGGTGAGCTATTCAATAAAATCTTAAAAATTTATCTTAACATGATACTGGTCTTTTCTACCTTGTAAGCAGAGAAAATATATGAAATTCATTTGAATAATAAAGGTAGGGTTTAAATTCTATCAAAATGCCTTTTTATAATTTCCTTTCATTTTATTGGTTTTGTTGTTTATTAGTTTCCATAAGCATTTCAGTATTTATGCAGAAGTGCTTTTTAAGAAAGTTGGTATTTTTATACTTTTTGTTGTTTCTTGAAGCTAAGCTGAATATATCCTCACTACAAGATTGGTGGAGAATGTGTTATTTATTAGTTTTGTTCTTTTAGAGTATTACTGCAATTTGTAAATGCAACCTTTAGTTAAAAGCATTGGAAAGTTGTATTGTAATTCTTGGTAATTGAGTTGTTGAATGTGTTTCAATCTATTTCTCTTGTAGACTGAAAAGCTAACTAAAAGAGAAGTAGAAGCCAAATTCTGTAATCTTTCTCTAACATCTAATAGTGTAAGTAATTGTTATTTCAGTGTTAATTTCCCTGTAACTTGACATAAATCAAAACTATTTTATTTACTTTGCAATATAATGAAGTAAGAAAAATAAAGTCTTATATCTGCCATTCAAAACGGATCAGTCTCTTTGGAAGTGGTCTGATTTTGTTCTCTGTTCTCTCTGGAAGTCAGTATTGCAACTGTCCAAGTTTCTTTCTTCTAAATGTATTTTTCAGACTTGTGAAAAGAGGATAAATGGAATACTGTACAGTGGTATCTAGGGGGGGGTGGAACACAAAAAAAAAAACCCAAACACAAAACTGCAGACTATTTTTTTAAACATTCCTCTCAAATGTTGATGAATGTGTCTAAAGAGTTGTTAACTTCTGAGCACCCTAATGAGGAAGGGAGTGGACAGGCACAAATCTCATCTCACTAGATAAAACCAGGATTCCAGGCAAAACAAGCAAAAATGGCAGATATTTTATTCATACCAAGTCAAATATTTTTCATGTTTTCAGATGTGATCTATTATGAACTCTGTCAGTGGCACTGTCTGGTTTTTATTTGATTTTTGGTTTTAGCTTGCTCGACTCTACAGATTCATTGAGCAGAAGGGAGAAGCAAGTAATGTATTTCCATTTTTAAATACAATGATAAAACAAAAGCCAGGCGTCACTCAGCTGTTGAAGCATGGCATGAAGGACTTGGAGGAAATCATTGGTCTGTTAAAACAACTTGGAATAAAACTTCAGGTTTGTAAAATAATCTGCTAATGAATTAATGGATTTGTAGGCTGCTGAGCCTTGCAATTTACCAGGAAACAAAGTAATGGTATTTTGGAATAGAAAAAGCACGTCAAAGTGTCTTTTGATAGCAAGTAATAATACTAGTATTGAATTTTTTTTATTTTTTTTTTTTAAATATATGTAGTTTAAGTCCTCTTCCAGTCTGAATTCCCTGGCTTAATTTCTAGCTAATGATACACACTTTTTAAATTTTTTCCAAACAAGATTGGAGGCATTACCTAGAGCATATAGGATTTTTTTTTTATTTTGAAACAAAACATAAATATATGAAAAATATAGAAAACTGCTGATCACTAAGGGCCTCCCTTCCTCCACCTCCCTTGGGGCTTGCTGTTTGGGTTTTGTGCTGTAGGTCTCTTGGGATGCTTTAAGAGTAAAACATCATTTCCTTATTTTTAATTGTATTAATTTTTTTGAGATAAGGAGTGTTTCCATATATTTTCCTTACGCAAGAAGTGTTTTCAATCTGTACTGCTGTACAGGAAATGAACTATATTAACTGGTAAAATTGGTAACTGGTAAAATTGGTAACATTCTTATACACTTTTTTATTTTGCAGGTTTCTATAAATCTGGGACTAGTTTACAAAATACAGCAGCACAATGGTATTATCTTTCAGTTTATAGCCTACATCAAAAGAAGACAGAGAACTGTGCCTGAAATTCTTGCTGCAGGGGGCAGATACGATCATCTGGTACATGCTCATCTCTTTCAATGAGTTTAGATTTAGATCTGATTTTGGTGGTGGTAGTGTGTGTGTTTGTTTGTTGTTTTGTAAAGGATGATAAAAATGAAAAACCTATTTGACACTTTGCAAATTTTACTATTTTGGTCTTTCATTTTGTTTTTGTCTTATTTTGAGATTCCACAATTTAGAGGGCCACAGGCAGTAGGACCAGTACCTTCAGCTGTTGGAGTCAGCATAGCTATAGATAAAATAACTGCTGCTGTTTCCAGTGTGGAGGATTCTGTAAGTCTGATTTTTGGGTGATGAGGGGTTTTGTTTGTTTACTCCTGATAGTTCAATAACCTTATTGTAGCCACAGATGGGCAAAAAATAAGATGTTCAGATGTGTTCCAAAATAATACTGTAATGTCATAGACAGCAAGCATCAAGATGACATTATTTTTTCTGTTTCTCTATATAGAATTATTTAGTAAAATAAGAATTAGGAGAAGAGAGAATTTTCAAGCTTTTATATTTTATTCATATATATTTTAATATATATTTCATATATATTTTATTTCAAGCTTTTATATTTTATTTTAAATGGGACATTTCTCAGCCTATGGATTGTTTCAGATGGAAGAGTTCAGTGTAGGTATTTAGCTAATAACTGTTACTTTACTCCTACCACTTCTCCCCTTATAAAAAGCATGGAAGGAAACTTAATATTTTGTATGGTGTCACACAATTTCACTTGGCTACGGAATATGTATTTTATTAACTTTTCTTTATAAGAATGACCATCGCTAAATAATGTGGGAAGAAAAGAACAGAATATCAAGCTCAGGCTGTGCAGATGCTTTTCATCAAAGGTTAAACTTCAGTGACTTTCAGACATGCTTAAGCAGATTGTGGCTCTGAGAAGAGGTCGATCTAACCCCCTCTTTTCAGCTTGAGGCATTTAGAAAAACATTAGTGTATTTATCCTTCTTTGCTACTTCAGCTGCCTTATGAAAGGAAAAAGGTGGACTCGTGACTAATATTGTCCCCCTTGTTTTTACTTTCCCATCAGGTTTCTGTCGGCTCATGTGACCTGCTGGTTGTAAGTGTTGGTCAGATGTCAATGGGTAGAGCCATCAATATTGTTCAGAAACTCTGGACTGCGGGAATTCCAGCTGAAATTATGTATGACTGGTCCCAGGTAGAATTTCTGTTTCCAATTGTTGACTGTGTTCTTCTGTAATATAAGTGCAGCCCGAGATCATCTTTTTTCAATTTTTTGTAGTTTGAGTTACAAACTCATGAAACTGAGCATGCAAGGTGCTATTCAGATAAAGTAATGTTAAGAAAGTCTCACTGGCCTTGCCGCATTCTTCCTCTCTACCTCCAAGAATATTTAGAAGTGTGATGATCTTCATGTGTTCCTCAGCGCACAGAGGAATTAAGTGACCTTCCTGAGTTGTATGCCAAGTGCAGAGCACAAGGCCTATTGAGATCAAGAAAGTCACATAACGAAATTCAAACGAGCCCAGTCACCTCAAGATAAGTGAAGTGAGGCTGTTTCAAAGCAGAAGTGTATTTTGTACCAGTACCAGGCCATACATTTTCCTTTTGGTGAGGGCTGCAAGTAGGATCCATGAATTAATGAGTTAATCCTTAATGAAGGGCATGCCTGGAACAGAACAGTAGCACAAACTTTTAAATATATCCAGATGGCTGAAGACTGCCACATACAGAGCAAATATTGTTATCATTCTACTGACACAAAACCAGTTTAGTAAGCTGAGCTACCAGATATGCTATGGGGTCCCCATGTAGGCCCTGGAGAGATGTTGTGTCAGGAGGGACAGAAAGTGTCAAGCTGAATTGTGCCTTTTTTTTCCTCCAGTTGAAATGAATCAGACCTTTAGCCACTACTGCCTTGCTGGAGTAGTGAGGTAACATGGCAATGCTGAAGTCCCTTTTAATAGTGGTGGCAGTTACCTGAGGATTATGAGTCAGTCTCCTAGAAGGCCTGATAAGGCACATGGAGGACAGGGAGGTGATCAAGGCCAGCCAGCATGGCTTCACTAAGGGGAAATCCTGCCTGAC
>JANIJG010008839.1:69204-86873 GCA_024611175.1 Megaceryle torquata | reverse complement strand
CAGTCAAAAGCATTCATATATTTGGTCTGAAAGCAAAAATAGTTTAGCTGAAAAAAAAAATCCAGGGCTAGATTCACAATTCTCCTATTTGTTGGTTACTCAGCAGGTAGGACACTCAGTCACTCACACCTGACTCCAGGTTTCTAACCTTTAAGATACTTTCTCCAGCAGAGCTCTACAGTACTGGGCTGGGGTTACATGATATTTTGGAGGAAAGTTGCTTGTAGAATATGCTTACAGCATTGCAATGCAGACCCCTCTAGTGGGGAACAGGTTTTAGTCTGCACTGCCCTAACACCCAGTAACATCTGCCTGGGATTAATAAAAAACCCAATACATTTATGCACACCATTGGAACACTATCAGTAGGTATACTAGCACAAGTGCTTTCAGGTATAGCAAGTCCTACAATCTAAGTAAATGCTTTAGGTACTGTAATGCAGAAAAGTTGAAGTACCACCATAATTTTCAGACTTCCATTGCTTTTCCATTTTCTTAGATATTCAAAAGGAGGGAAAGGGATGAGAAAAAAGATCTTTTCCATTTCTCTGAGAAAACAACAAAAAATCATGCTTCTTGAGACTAAGCCTGTTGGTTTTTTTCAATTAATTTGTTGCATTGAAAACAATCAAATACAATCCTATAATGTCTTTCATTTTCCCAAGAGAGGGAAAAAGACTTTAAATGGCATGAAATAATTCAACTTGACTTTCAGGAGGACTTGTGTGTCTAGCCTGCTATGTCAAAACCACTATGTAGATCATTCCATACATTTTTCTTCTACGGGTCTTCCTGGACACCAGAGTTAACTACAAGCACAGGAAGCCCCAGGATACTACTACGATACAAACCTCTCTAGCAGGCCTTGTAAGAGAAACCTCAGAAAACAGTCTTTAGCTACCTTTTCATTCTCCTAGCTCTGAAGAACCGTGCAGAGTGTCAGGACAGATGTGAGGGTATCACCAAAGCACTCCATTCATTCTCACCTGGAACACTGACCTACATCACCAGGGTCCCTGTTGTCTTTCACAAGAATGCTCACTCACATCATGAATGGTTTGAATTCAGATACAGATCAAAATAGGGTTAAAGAAGAAGAAATTGTGAGAATACAAATGCTACAGAACTAATTGTGCTCACAGTGTCACTAATTTTTATCAGTGTCATAGCACTTGGCAGGTTTTTGCCAAAGATGATGAAACCTTTTGAGTAGGTTATAATCTTAATTTTTTTTTTCATAGAATACTTCAAGACCCACAGTCACTGGGAGAAAAAAACTTGAAAACAGAAATTTAACTCTCCAATAGTTCAAATATGAAAGAGAAAGCAAAACCAATCAAATCTGTATTTTTTAATCTCAGATTTTAAAAAACTCCTGTGATTCCTAGTATACGTCCCATAATCTTTGCATTCCCTCTGTAAATTTAGTTTGTGTCACAGTTTGTGTCAGGGTCAGGGCAGCCCCTTAGACCAATAACAGACGTTCTCTGTTAATCCCCCTCCCTCCCCAAGGGGGACTAGAAAGGGAATAAGGGAGAGAAATTTAGCAACTAGAAAACTATAATACGAAACCAGTATCGAACCCAACCCCCCTGATGGTAATTACATCACTGTCACCACTGATGCTGGGGAGCAGGCACCGGGAGATTCCCAGACTGGGTCCCACAACAGATAGGAGCTGTGTTCAGGAGCTAGATTCTGGTACCGGAGTCAGGAACACACCGACTGGGATTGAAGGGAGAACAGACAGAGTGTTCCTTGGATGCTCTGAGGAAGGAACTGAAAGAGGACCTGAGCCAAGCCAGGCAAAGCTGGCAAAGCTGTCCAAGAGGGGAAAAGAGCCTAGGAGCCCCCAGAGAGGTAGACCCTCCAGATCCCTCCGCTTTATACTGAATATGATATACATGGGATGGAATACCTCACTGGTTCTGTCCGCTCCTCCCTGCAGTTGAGACCTTTCACTTTCCTGCACCCCCCAGTGTGGCACACAAGATCCAGCAGTGGCCTTGGTCTGCACACCAATCGTTGGTAGTAACTCTAACCATGGGGTGTTATCACTGCCAGCAGCAGACACTGTCTGTGAAAACAGGCTGCTGACTTCAGAAAGTGCAGTGAGTTAGAAGAACTGAGACGAAAAGTAAAATCACTGAACAGAACTAGCTCTTTTCTCACCCAAACTAGGACAGTTTGGTGCAAGTACAATTTAGAGTTCTCTTAAGATGACAGCAAATGACAATAATGGCACTTAGAAGGACTGCAAGTACTATATCTTCATATAGTACTTCAGCACACTAATTAAGTACAAATATTTAAGAAGGAAGTGCTTGAAAAACAAGCATTTTATCCCTTGCTCCTCCTAAAACAAGATACTCATCTAGTTCATTTATTGACTAGACTCCCACAAACATAAAAATGCATGTAAAGAATAAACAGATGACTAACAGTCAAATTCCAAACTGTCAATTTACTCTTTTCTCTGCAGTTGGAGTTTAAAACTCAAAAAAGATCCCACATTTCTAGCATTCTTTCCACACACAAAAATACTATGCTTTCATGGGACATCTGTTTCTGACAGAATCTTGCAAATACTAACATATTTCTAAATTACCAAGTTGGTTATGATTAATACCACTATGGTGTAAAAATCCCATGCATAAAACAGTATTATGTGTAAAATGCATATATTACAGGTGCTCTACTAACCAGGAAGGTTAGAAGACTTCTCTAACCACAAACCTAGACAGGTCTGTGTTTCCTTAGTTTGCACATTATCCAACTCTGACATGTTTGTGTATCCCTACTAAGTTATTTAACAAACTCTTCAAAAAAAACAAAAATTTTCTGTCTATGACATGTTTACTACTTACCTGCCCTTACATATGAAGTTTACTTTGTTTTTTACTCTTTTTTTCACAGCATTTCTTTTAAAATTAATTTGACCAAAACAATATTAAAATTAAATTTCAGTGTAGATTTTCCAAACTGATCCCTTCTTGCACTGCTTTATCGAACATCCATACTGGACAGACCTTGCTAAGCTTCACAGTCAAAATTTCAGACTTGCATCAAAACTATGCAAGCCAACCCCAGACTGATACCATTAGTAACCCACTTATAGAGTAAATCTAAAATCTGGTAATGCAGCACCACCTACAGGCAAAACAATATCCCTGTGAAGTACTCACACAAAAAAAAAAAAGAAACATTGAACAGGTTATGTAGAAACGATGTCTTTTTTTTCCCAGCTATGGCCTGCTAAATAATTTCTGTATTTCTCAATATGAATAAATTGTGATTCCTCTTTAAACTATTAATAACTATACACATAACCAATATACCGCATAGCACGTTTTATTGCAAAGAATTGGGCTCTATATATCAAAACTCTCCTGCTTCCACATATATAATAGCAAAGAATATAAAACAGACTGACCTTTAGGTCATTAAGACCCGTCCATAACATGATGAATTGACTAATTTTCTGGAGATAAGACAAAATAAAACCATGTTCTTCTTCATTCCCGATGTCAAGAAGATGCGCCCCTTGTGAAGATGTTTCACAGATTTGTTGTGCCACCTTCCATGGCTTGCTCTCCTTACCCATTTGATAGCAGCTGCTTTGGAATGCTACCCACCCTTGGGAACAGGTACCTATAGGTGAATAAATACAGGATTTAAAAGATATTCTGTACCATTTATGGCAGTGGTACAGTTTAAGAATTTTTTTTTTATAATTAGGCAGGCATTTTGATGATGATAATAGCATTTAATTAATTTGTGATTGCAAACTCCCAAAAAAATTGGTAATTATGAACCAACACTTCTTCAAAAATTCTGAGTGTCTTAAAAAATGCAACTGACTGACTTAAAAGAGTATTAACCACAACTCACTGAAGCAAAAACAATGAGATCCATTAAATTTTATCCTACTCTAGGGAAAAAAAAAATCATTCTTTAAACTAAATTTCTGATGGCTCATATTTTAAATTTTAACATTGAAGTTAACACATCATTTGGTTTTAATAGTTTCCTCAGTTTAAGAAAATAATTGTTTCCCTGAATTTGAGCCTATATAAACCTTTCTTTTGTGTTCCAAATTTTAAAGATTTTAAGTTGCATTATCAGAGTAGTACATTTAAAGGAACACACAATCAGACCATAACATCCTCTGAATCCTGCCTCCTTCACAGCACTTCTAACAACACAGCATAGCTACATTAGTGACTCAGCAGTACAAAACCATCACTTTGAACACTGGCAAAATGTGTTCCTAATCCTTGCCAAATTCAAGATTTTCCTTCCCTTTTCATTGAAACTATATAGCAAATTCGATCCATACACTCCAGGCTTAACTTCAGTATTCAATTGACTATTTTAGACTACAAAAAAATGTATTGGATTAAAACATTTGCACATACAAATCTGAATTCTTGCTTCTAAAAATACTATGAAATATTAATTAGAAATAAGCTTTCTATGCCATTAACATTCAATTTCTTTCAGTTTTCTAGAAATGAAACAATATTTCATTTCTAATAATGAAACAATAATAATAATGAAGTATAAACCTGCAACACAGGCTTTTTACAATTTACTCAACTCTTCTAGAAAATATGCAGTGCTTCCTTGCATTCACTGTGATTACAACAAACTCTAATATATACCTGTTTCAGCTTGAATATCCAATGACTGAGATATATTTATAAATTCAAGATGTAACTGTTTAAATATAAACTTAAATGTATATAGTGTGGCAGGCATCAAATTACTCCATACAAAGAATCCATGGGGGTTTTTTATAATCTGAGAGGTATCATTCAGTGAAATTGAAACTGAAATTTCTTTGGTCATTTCACTCCAATTAAAAGACACTGTAGTAGCTGTCACAAATGTTTTGATGTCATTTTCTGAAATTCCACCTAGCAGACGAAGAAAAAATAAAGATTGTCTTTACCACAAGGGAATAGTTAACTTTGTTTTTATTTTATTTAAGTTTAATCAATATTACTATTTTTTTTCTTTTAAGAAGTGATGAGGGATACACACAGTAGGGAAAGAAAGGTAGTGTCAAAATAAAGAATGTCTTACTGAGCAATTAAGAAAGTCATGCTCTTCTTTATAGTCATGGGATGTAAACATGCCTGAAGCAGCCAGAAGTAAAGTATACAGTTGAAGGAGTGTTTAACTGCAAAAGTACATATTTGCTAGAATATCAGTCAAATACTAGATGTCAAGTGCAGTACAAAGGTAATGCTGTGAATTATATTAAAGCAGTTAACAAAAGTGAGATTAGAAAGCCCTTTCACTCTAGCAGTTGGTGGGACTTGTGGTCCTGAACATATTTACAGCTACAAATGATGTTTTTATAAGTTCAGCGGCTACAATTACTGTAGTATAGAAAGTCTGTAACATTTAAAAATATCCTAAACTTTTACATCAGTCCCACACTGCAGAAGTGTTACACTAACCAAACAAGTTATATAAAATTATTCCTTCTACTCCTCATGGTCGAAAACATACATGGATGCAAAGTTTCCAAATACATGAGTAAACTCAGGATTTCAACCCCTACTTCTCTAATCTCCAGTATTAGACTGAAGATTAGACTATAATGGAACCAAATTATTTTTATGCTACTCTACTTACGTGTCTGAAATGATTTTACAGTTAAGATTTGGCCATTTTTTAGGGATTCTATTGTAATATCATACTTCTTATTTTCCTCAAGCAGAATTGTAGTGCTGACAGGTTTCTCTTCAACTTTAGAAATGTTTCTTACATTCTGCAAGTAAAAAGAATTTCTGGATATAGTGAAAGTAATAAAAAAATATATTCATAAATGATCTATGAATTTTTAAAAAGAGTAACTTATATTGCAGCACATCAAACTTAAGGCTGTAGTTCAACTGTAAAATACTCAATGCATTTAAAACAAAACCTTTTAGAAATCAAACTATTAACACTTTCATATTAAAATCCATGTATTTTCTTTAAGTTCCAGAACATCCTCTGCTCAAAATAAGAATGACACCCTCCCACAGATGTGTGGGGGCAGTGTCTATGCCTCTCCTGGAGAAGTTCAACTCCTTCATTAGAACCACAGTACTTGAAGAGCTTGCACATTCTTAACTTTGAACATAAGTCTAACCATCCTTATTTAACCAGGACATTGACTTCAACAGAATTCTGTAAGTGTGCATATAAATGACATGAAATACAGAACTCTGAACAATTTTTCCAGAGTTTCTCTTTATTTGCTATTTTACTCCTTTTTCTTTTGTTTTGTTTTTACTTTCTATTTTTTCTTTTTCTTTTCTCATTTCTTTTTATTTTTTCTTTTCTTTTTTCTTTTCTTTTTTCTTTTTTCTCTTTTCTTTTTTTTCTCTTTTCTTTTTTCTCTTTTCTTTTTTTCTCTTTTCTTTCCTCTTTTTTTTTCCTTTCCTCTTTTTTATTTTCTTTTTTCCTTTCTTCTTTTTTTTTTCTTTCTTTTTTAACAAACACACAGTGCTATTATCTACTGGTATTTACAACTTCAGTACCTATAGAACTACTTATCACACAGATTGATGAAATTTACTTTTTGAGTGAAAGCCTCTGCTTGCTGGTATGTTACAATATAATAGTCTGGATCCCCTCCCTTGGGCAATTCAGTCCACTCCAGTAAAACTACTATAGCAGGCGTTTTCACTTGGTCACAGTCTAGACTCTCTGAACCCTGTAACAGAAACATACATCAATGCAACTTCATAGAAATAGAAGCAAATGTACCTCTAACTAAATAATTACATTCTCTCAATTTTTAGTACTTTTACCTATAATTTTCATCTAGCAACAGATTTTATATGGACCAGTAGCACCAGCTCTACTGTGTGACAAACAGAGGCTTCATAATTTTTTACAAGTGATGCAATTACAAGTTCTATTTTTCTTTCTCTCTCTAGAAGTGGCCAAATAATGTCAGCTGACTCAAATATGCCCTACCAGGAAAAGAGAAATCTGTCATCATTTTAGAAACAAGATCAGAGATTACACTTGCAATGTACATACAGCAATCACAGTCAGCAGTCAGTCAGGAACTGCAGGTCTCAGTCTATTATCACATTACATGGTAAAGACTCTGGTGGCATCAGTTTCACAAATTCCAAATATCTCAGAATAAGAAACAGCAATGTTTAAGAGGTAAAGAAATACTTTCCTAAACACCTACCTACCAATCCAATGTAGAAATGGCAGTATAAATTTTGTTCAGCATTTCAATTTCTTGTAGAGGTCTTCTGTACTTTTGACACTACATTTTTAGTAACTGTACCTGTCTTTGAAGGACTTCAGCTTAACTCTTTAGAGAAGGGGGTTCCTTCTGTGTTTGAACTTCATGTGGAACCAGAAAATTATGGATGGCTTCTATTTAACAGGATATAGACCTGAGTCACACCTCTAAAATACAGAGAAACCAGGGCATGTGATGCCAATCACTATCACACAACATTTATTAACAGACTGCAGCTCAGTCCTTTAAGTTCCATTTTTATTTTCTTTATGAATTGGGATGACAAATAAATATCATCATTTAGCAATGAACTGAAAAAGCATTTAAAAAAACCCAACTAAACAAAAACCAAATAGAAACCCTAGTACGCTAAAACTATAGTTGGGATTTTTATTATTATATTACTTTGTGTTGTTCCTGTAAAGCAATCTAGAATATAAAACAAAACAAAACACACACACACACACAAAAACCCCCACACATAAACAAAACAAAAAACCCAAAACAAAACAACAACAAAAAAAAACCAACCCAAAAAACCCCTACCACATTAAGATCAAAACTACTCATCTCTTTTCTTTTTTTTTTTTTTTAATACAACATAGTCTGGAATTAAGTTTGGGTTAAAGTAAGTTCCTTTATCAAATTAGCATAACTATAAACCTATCAAGACCATAATACTCAGAGTTTAGATAATACTTCTTAAAGTATAAATTTTATGAAGTTTATAAAGCGTTTAACCTTTATAAGCCCTGTATAAGAGGGTGCATACAACCTCTTGGAAACCCTTGAATGGACATATTAGTCTAACATTGATGACATACACAAAAGTGTTTAAGGAACACTTTTCCAGGAAAAGCAGGAGGCTTTTAACTGATGGGTGTATAGCTGGCTTAAGTTCCCTGAAGACAGTCTAGTCCAGATGTTCCAAAGGGCAGGAAAATCGGCTTTTAAACATAACAAAAAAAAAAAAAAAGTATATTTGCCAATATACATTAATTAATAATTAAATTAATAATTTTCCACCATCAGCACTATTGCGTGCCATTTTACTGCACCTAAACACATACTCCTAGACCTAAAAACTAGAACTAAATTTGCAAGTGTACACATAAAGTTTACCATACTTATATCAGATGAGAGGGATTTAGAATGCCCCTTTTTGTTGCCAGCACCTTGTCAGTATTTTTTTAGGCCCTTACTGAAAGACTGCATCAAATAATAATAAATAAATAAATAAATAAATAATTTGACCACATTGATGTAAGGTTCAAATCTATCTTCAGATGAGCTACACACCAGCCAGGACACCTAAACATAAACGTTTATTGAATTCTGCTATTGACTGCTTCTCAGCATATGACTCAAGCAGGTTTCTCAGTCTGAAAAAGAGGCACTTGGAAGGAAAGACAACAGAGGTCTATAAAATCTTAAATAGCCAAAAGAAGTAAGTAAAGGTTGATTTTTCATTTTCTCTTTAGGTACAAGGACAGGGAAGGATGAAATGTAGCTGGCATGCTTTAGAGTCAAAGCAAACAAAAAGAAAGGCAGTTCTTCACAAAATAAATAGTTTATCTTGCAAAGCTTAAAATGAGTACCAAAAGTTTTGATGGGCATCAGAGGAGGTTGGACAAGTTCACAGAAGAGAACTATACTGAATGCTTACAAAATGCACTGCAACTACATCTGCCTCAAGAAGTCCTTAAGCTGCAAAAGCTGCAAGGAAACTTAGCAAGGAAACAAATAGCACAGTACAGGTAATTCTCATACTGTGCTATTCTTACAGTCCTCCCCAAGGACCTGCCTTTTACCACTGTTGGAGGTTATGACAGTGAACTCACTGAAGTTCCTATTTCACCCCATATCACCATCCTTAAGAGCCAGGCACTCTCAACTTCCTCTGCAACTGTCAGGAAAATTCCCTGACCAAGGCAGATCGCAGGCTGCTGCACAATGGCTTCCACAAACAGCACTTGCTCTCAAGGTCAAAATGGGCCAGCAAAACAAGACACTATCTGGATATTCTTAAGGAATGTACCAGAAGGCTGAGTACTCCAGCATCATTTCACCACTCCAAATATACAGCTCTCATCTCCACAGCAAAGGAGTGATATTTGTATCAGTAATTGACAGGGCATGCTTTGAAATCACCTTTGCTGCAAAGCACATTAAGCTAAATGCAAAATAAAGACTACAAATACAAAAGCTAAATATATACAAATATGAACAACACTACTGCAAAGTGTACTAGAAAATGGAGCAGCAATGTGGTTCCTATGTATGTATTCTTTCAATAACAGTCAAATTAAACACAATGGGCTTCCACAAATGGCAGGTTTGGATCAGAATGTAATATACTTTTTGCAAAAGTACACTTCCTAAGGGCACAGCCAGAGTATACCCCTGGATCCCAGAACAACCTTGAATTTTCAGTATCACCATGCATGTCTCCACAGTGTTCAAAAGTGACAATTTAGAAAGAACTATGAGCTACCTTAGGACTTAAAGATCCTAGTATCTTACTTCCTCTGAAGAACAATATTAAACCAGGAGCAATAAAGCAGAATAAGTATCTCAAAAGAACTTCCAACAATTTAAATAGAAGGAAGACTGGAAATACTCAATAGCAATAACTGAGAGCTCCTTGTGACTGCTAGAATGACGAAAAAAGCAGTCCAAATCATGAACCATTCACTTTCAAAATTCAATTAGAATATCTATCAAAAAAAAAAAAAAAATTCTTACCTTAAATAAATATTTTAATAAAAGCAGGAGAAGTATTGCTTGATCCATAGAGAAAGAAACATTACAGTCCCAGTGTCTCTTACGTTTTTGAATCACAACAGCTTCTAAACAAAATTGTGTTAGAATATCTAAGACACAAAATCAATATGTGCATTTATACTTCACATAGATAGAGCAGCAGCCAATGGTGCACCCCAAAGTTGTGCCTTTGCTCTGACCCTGCCCCTTTCCAGTTCTCATATAAAGTTTCCTGAGATCAGCAGACGGCCATCCTCTAACTTCACTGAACTGTGAACATGTCTGTTCATTAGTCATTTAAAAACACCCCAGTGTAAAAATGTCAGGTTTTTTTAAGTTTTGCTAGTGATTACTGGATCAAAATTCACTGAAATCTGTGCAATCCCCCCAGCCTTCCTCAAGAGACTCTGCTTGCTTTCCACAGTACACATTTCTAGCAAGATGCCAGTGTTCAAAATAAGCCTTAAAACACTTTTCCGCCTAAGTACTAAGCACACTTGGAGAGCCCCTTGGTGCATCTTGCTCGGGTGTCCAAGAGGAACAAATATAAGCAGATAAATTTATGACAACTTCTATCAAATTTGCTCATCAAAAGACAGGTGTGCACCAGCATAACACCAGAAGCAACTCTAAAGTCGCTTACAGAAAATACAAAGCCCTGTTTCTCAGTATAAAAGCAGAGCCTAGAAGTTTCCTAACATGCAAAAAATACACTTATTAGATAACTTCTTAAATTTACAGTTGGCAACCAGAGCACGCGATTGCCGGGAGAAGTCTGCACAGACCGACCAGAGCTGGGCAGGAGCAGCACGCTGAAGAACGGCCGCCGCTTTTCCCTAGCTATTCCCAACCCCGCACTCCGAGGGCCGCCGGCAGCAGTTTAAAGCACTCGCTGAGGCCGCCGGGCCTCCAGGCGGCAGGCGCTGGGGCAGCGCCGGCGGCAGCGCTCGACTGCAGGACCCGGAGCCGAGCAGGCACTCAAGGGGGGCAGCCCTCCCGGGGGGTACCCGCGGAGGACAGAAGCCGACCTGCACCGGGGCGGGGCTTCAGCACCGGTTCTGACCCCTTTCCTCTGCCCATCCTCGCTTTCTCCATCCCGACCCCGCACTGGTTCTGGCTTTTCCTGCCGGCCGGTAGACGGGGAATGGAGGCGGGAAGGGGGAGCAGTGGGTGCTTCTGGGCTGCGGCAGCGCCGTGAGTGCGGACTCCAGATGCCGGCTTTCGCGTCCCGCCCCAGGGATTCAAACCCGAAGGTTCCCGCTTATTTCCCGCTCCTCGAAGTGCAGCTCCGCTCCCCAGGCGGCTGCTTTTATTATTTTTTTATGTATTAATTTATAATTTTTTTATTAATAATCTGATAAGAACTGTCCACAAATTATTTCAATTATAGAATAAAAAAAATAAATTCAAATAATAAAAATGAACAATCATGTTATTTACTGTGTATTTTCTTAGCAGCTGTCATCAAATATCTTATTTCCATCTTCAGACAGTTTCTTGTTCTTCAGTGAGTTCCTCATATACAACTGAACTTTGAATTGTGAAATAAGGGATACAATTTTTAATTAAAGCTGTATCTAGAACATCTAGTAAACAAGGCAGGCTTAATCTGACTGGAAAAATTCCATTTCAGAGCCGTTATGTTACCCAGGGTCAAAGACAGATGTCGTAAATCAAAAGCTGCTGCAGTGCAACCCCTGAGTTTCTCCCTCTCTGAGAAACACACCCCCGTACAGGGTTCACATGGGTGTATCCCCTAAATGCCTTTTCATCTCTCTGTGCACAAAGTTGCTGCCTCACGTTCAGCCCTTTTACAATGCAGATGCTCTTTTTTTTTTTTTTTTTTTCTTCTAGAGCATCTTGTAATAACCGAGCACAAAGGGAGGCTTTATTAACAGAAGAATTTTCATGACAAAAGCAGCAGCCCTCTCTTTTTTAACCTTGTTAAATTAAATGCAAGTGGCACATTCCACCTTAATCAAAAGAACACTCCCTAAAACATAATCACTTTCCTTTTATTCAGCATTTCTAGTGATTAACTTTTAACATCATTATCTACTAGTTTTCTCCAGAATGTATCATCAGTACAGCAGCAGCTCCCATTCTTCATACAGAAACTACCTGTAAAAGTGGAAAATACAAGATTAATTTTTTCAGACCGTCTCTCCTTTGTGTGAGGTTCTCAAATCTGTGATCTTAGGGAATCTTTTACCACTGATTTCGATAGGCTTATGACCAGCTAATTGGTCTATATGTAGAATTACTTTTCATATAGGCTTGATCAGCAGTTCTAAAATGGTCAGTATGTGGCTGCCAAGATCTAGTTGATGAATTGTATTTGCAGTTCCTAGAGTTCATTGTTCTTTGGCTCTGAACATACCCTTCCACCCTAAACTGTAGTGATTTCTTAATGATAATGGATAGATAATTTTTCAAGTTTCCTTCTTGCTTGCATGTTCCCCTTGGCATTTAAAGGAAGGTTAGAGAAAATTTAGTACACAATGTTACGTACAGACTCTCTCACCCATAACCTTTCCTCAATAAAAACCTTTTATCTTTTTCATTAAGTGCTAAAGTCTACTCCTTGCGAGATCTTTTACATTCATGTCATGAACGTTTTTTTAAAATATCTTCCCCATATGATTGGAAGTGTGAAATCCAATCTCATCTAGTAAATACAATACCAATGTCCCACTGTAACTATAAAAATTTTCTGCTGATGTTCTGGCCTTCATGCTGCCCCTTCACGATCGCCACATCGCTATGGTTGCACGTGACATCTCATTTATGTTTTGTCCCCTGTACTAGAAAACATGCTTGTGGGATTTTTCCATAGGACATACCCAAGTTTATCAGCAGTGCAGAAGGTCAAAAGAAAAAAAAACCCCTCAATTTGTGTCAGGAAAGCCAGAGTGTGCAAGAAAAGGGAAAGGAGCTCTATCTGAAGTGGCATTTTGTGACTGCTTAAGCACTGTGAACAGCACTGTGACTGTCACCCAGGAGTCTGTTCTAGTAAATGTCCC
This sequence comes from Megaceryle torquata, assembly GCA_024611175.1. Lineage (NCBI taxonomy): Eukaryota > Metazoa > Chordata > Aves > Coraciiformes > Cerylidae > Megaceryle > Megaceryle torquata. The sequence goes on along the minus strand of JANIJG010008839.1, from coordinate 73,820 downwards.
CACCTTCCAGTGTATTAGATGGCTTGTAATTATGTTCAAACACTGTATTTCAGGCCTGGTCCTGCTCTCGGAAGGAACTATAAGCAAAGACTTCAGTGCAAATAGCTTTTTCACCAATAAACAAGCACATGCATTTGGGAAGATGTCTGCCTGCAATGTGGACAGGTAATAAATCATGTAAATGCATTAAGTTTTACTCTCAGTTTTTACTGTACAGAATTGGCTAGCTAAAAATGAGAATACTATCTGTCTGTACAAAACTCTAGGTCTTGGATTTTACACAGAGTAAGTGGCTTAAGCCCAATATTAAAAACTGTGCTTCAAATTCTAATTGCATACTGGGGCAAGAATTGGTCTTAAATGACCTGGTAACAAGCAAGGGAATTATTAAAGTCAAAATATTATCAATAATATGGCCAAAGCATTACTATTTTATAGAGGCATAGTCCAATCTGATTCTAAGTACAGAGATAGATTTGCAGTTTTATGGGTAAGCCTTTCTATTGTGGAATTCTTTTTGCAAGCACAAGTAGAACGGAGCAGCAGAAATGTAGGAGTGAAGGACAAGTGCCACTGGCTATGAATGTGGGAAGTGACAGGACACAGCAGGACTGTGGCATAAGGCATGCACTCGGCCGTGTCTCCCCAGTTCCTCCCATTTTCCGGTGGCAGCGTGGGAGTTTGAGAGAGGCATGAATTCCCAGCCTTTCTATCAGGGGAGTAGAAATTATTCGAGTCTTAGTTTCAGAGGGCGTAGAAGGAAGGGAATTCTGTGGGTATTAAAACTCCTTCAGTCAATAATAATCAAACTAATTATTTTTGGTATTCAATTAGGTTAGGTTTGAGTTGGATCAGCTTTCCAAAGCAGCTCACAAAATGCCTGCACAAACAGGGTTATGCACAATTCGAGGCTCAGGAATGCAGAGTTGAAGAGAGACGAGGAAATCAAGACGGAACCACAAAATGCATCAACATTTGTATTTAAGTTACAGACAGAGGAAATATTTGGAACAGAGAAATCCTGCCACACTGCAGGCTCATTCAAACCTTCTATCTGTTGCAAGGCCTTCAAGGGCTAGTTCACATCATATAAAACATAGCACATTATGCCAGTGTCAGCTTCATGGAGGTAATGGGGGTGGGGCGACTGTCCAGTAAATGGTTCACAAGTTTTAATAGATGTTCCCTTCCTGACCAGGCCAAAGCAGCCTGAATCTGAAGTTTAATTATAAAATGAAAGGCAATCTTATACCCTACCCAGCTGTACTGATGACGTAAGATTTTGCTGTAGGCTTCAGGGAGGATCCTGATGTAGTTCCTACTGGATATTGTCCTTGAAAAAACGAAACAGATAAATGGGAAAAAGATCTTTTAATACATTTTTTCCTATTCCAGATTATCATGGAGTTAATTTTAAGCATAACTGCTTTTATAATTTCCAGGTTTGTCTAAGACAACCTAAGACATTATTGTTCATCTTCAGTGGCACAGGTAAATGAATTGCATCAAACCTGATTTATTATCATTCTGCAAAATATTGTTTATTAATTTCTCTTTCATTACAAATGCAGTTCTAAATCTTAGAAAAGCACATTGCTTATAGAAAGCACAGCTCTTCAAACCAAACACATCATGTGTTCTGTAATTAGATGGATGAAGGCTATCTTGTAAAAGCTTTGTTAAATAATTTATCAAATGCTAAATTCATTACAAAGTTTTGGGACAAACTCTTGATCTCAGGATCATAGAATAAAAGAATCATAGAATGGCTTGAGTTGGAAGGGACCTTAAAAGATGATCTAGTTCCAACCCCCCCTGCCATGGGCAGGGAAACCTCCTACTAGAGCAGGTTGCACAAAACCTCATCCAGCCTGGTCACCATTCTGGTGTCTCACCACCCTCATAGTAAAGAACTTCTTCCTCATGTCTAATCTAAATCTACCCTGCTCTAGTTTAAAACCATTGCCCCTTGTCCTATCACCACATACCTTTATAAAACGTCCCTCTTCAGCTTTCCTTCAGGCCCCCTTTAATTACTGAATGGCAGCTATAAGGTCTCCCCAGAGCTTTCTGTTCTCCCGGCAGAACAAGACCATCACTCTCAGCCTTTCCTCATAGGAGAGGTGCTGCAGCCCTCTGATCATCTTTGTGGCACTCCTCTGGACCCTCTCCAACACATCCATGTCCTTCTTGTGTTGGGGGCTCCAGAGCTGGACACAGTACTCCAGGTGGCATCTCACAAGAGCAGAGTAGAGGGGCAGAATCACCTCCCTTGACCTGCTGGCCATGCATCTTTTGATGCAGCCTGGGATATGGTTGGCTTTTTAGTCTGCCAGCACGTATCATCAACTAATGTTAAGCGCTTCATCCACCAGTCCTTCTCCACAGGACTGCTTTCAATCCACTCACTAACCAGTCTGTATTTGTGCTTGTTATTGCCCCAACCCAGGTGCGGGACCTTGCACTTGGCCTTGTTGAACTTCATGAGGTTGGCATCGGCCCACCTCTTCAGCCTGTCAAGGTCCCTCTGGATGGCATCCCTTCCCTTCAGCCTACTGACTGCACCACACAGCTTGGTATCATCAGCAAACTTGCTGAGAGTGCACTCGATTCCGCTGTCCGTGTCACCAACATTCCAAAAGATGTTAAACAGCACTGGTCCCAGTAGCTATCCCTGAGGGACGCCAGTTGTCGCAGGTCTCCATTTGGAAAGCAATCATCTAGCCAATTCCCTATCCACTAAGTGGTCCCTCTCTCAAATGCATGTCCTTCCAATTTAGGGACTGGGATATTGCGTGGGACAGTGTCAAATGCTTTGCACAAGTCTGGGAAGTTGATGTCAGTTGCTCTTCCCTTATCCATCAATACCATGACCCCATCAGGTCAGACAAGATTTGCCCTTGGTGAAGCCATGTTGGTTGCCACCAACCACCTCCTTGTTTTCCATGTGCCCTAGCAGAGTCTTCAGGAGGATCTACTCCATTATCTTGCTGGGTACTGAGGTGAGACTGACTGGCCTGTAGTTCCCTGGGTCTTCCTTATGTCCCTTTTTGAAAATGGGGGTTATGTGTTCCCTTTTCCAGTCAGTGAGAATTTCACCAGACTGTCATGACTTTTCAAATATGATGGAAAGTGGCTTTGCAACTTTGTCCACTATTTCCCTCAGGACCGACTGATGGATGCCCAGTCCTTGTCCAGACTAGTGCACCTTCAGGTTCATTAGATGGTCTCAAACCTGGTCTTCTCTTACAGTGGGTGGATCTTCATTCTTCCAGTCCCTGTCCTTGCCTTCTGCAACTTGGTTGGTGTGGTTAGAGCCCACACCATTGAAGACAAAAAAAAGGCAAAAAAGTGATTGAGTACCTCAGCTTTCTCCATATCCTGTGTGAACAAGTCCCCTGTTTCCTTCTGGAGAGGGTCCACATTTTCCCTGACCTTCCTTTTGCCACTGACCTACTTACAAAAACTTTTATTGATGCAAATATAGGATTCCTATCCTATGTTAATAAATCAAAAGGCCCTAAAAGGTGTTTTTCTTTTAAAAGCTGTCCTTTTAATTTGCTGTATGAGTACATGAACTTTACGGCTATGATTATTATTTAATTTCCATTCCTGGCCTGAATGAAAAGTTTCTGTACACAAATTCCAACAGCAATACCTGATAACATTTCAGTTCTAGGCCCTGGTGTATAAAACAGTTTGAAATATCTGCCATACAAATTATAAAAATGTGCAAGTGAAGAATATACTTTCTCAAAATGGCACTTTATTTTGATCACTAGGTGATCACTATTTCTTTATAATGGTTGAATATTTTACTGATAATATAATGGATTATTCTTTAATTTTTAAATCAAGTCAGTATTTTTAAGGAGATGGATGAGAAGTTGACAGTCTTATTATTAAAAACAGATTTCACTGTATACACTATTTTTCTTTATAAGCCATCAAACTAAATTCAGCAAACATTTAAAGATTTGTCACACAAAGTAGCAAAATAGCTTTGGATTTTAAGATCTTTTAATTATATCACTTATTTGTCATTGTATAAACCAATGTGATAAGTCAACCTTTTTGTAATTAAATTATGACAGCTTGAAATAAAAGCTTTGTCAAAAAGTTTTCAGACTTCTAGACAAGAATTTTAATTCTGAAACAATTTCCATAAGGAAAATACTGTCATCATTCAAAGCAGTTTCATTAGGTGAATTTATAAAACAAAGTAGTAATTTAAAAACAAACCTAAAATTGCATCCTTTGTTTCTAAGTTTATGTAGTATGTTTAATAAAAAGGAGAGTATATTCAGTTTAAGGTGCTGAACCATGGACATTCACAGACTGATTGAACATGAATAGCTCACTTAAGCCCTCAAAACACATATTTTACCTGGATTTTGTTTTCCTGGACTCAGAAATTATTAATCCTATATTCAGTCAATAGTCTAAATCTTAAAAACAAAACAAAACAAAACAAACAAACAAAAAAAAACTCAATCAATTTTCATATCTTTTATAAAAATAAACTGAAAACAAGTCTTTAAACTGGAAAATAAAGGAAGAAACCCATTATGAATCATTAAAACATGCAGTATACTTTTTTAAAAAATAAATATATA